>JAIGNY010000247.1:0-71900 GCA_020152595.1 Chiridota heheva
GGGAGGAGGAGGGTATGACTTTAAATCTAAAAAGTCGGGGGGAAATGAGGCCAATTTTCCCCAAAATGTACTGAGAGTTTTTATTTCTACTGAAAAGTTGGGGGATATCCCCCAGTGATTACGAGCGAGCTAGTACAACCCCTAATACTTCGTTTTTCTTTAACAAAGGTGTACAAATATTGCGACCCCTGCATTAAACCCCATTGTTTAGTTCATTCGCAATAATTTTTTGGTTAATAATTGAGATGGGTGGGGTCTGCATGGGGTTTAGAAATAACCAAATTGTCAAAAAGATTGTCCCCTCGACGGCGTCTGGTAGCTCCATGCTACCCACCTCCCCCTCCCCTTCGAATCCCTTTTTAATCCTTATCATGTGTTATATTTCTCACAACCTTAAAAAAAATAAAAAAATAATGTCACCTTCAAAAGGGAAAATAATAAGATTGAAAAGGAAAATAATAAACCGCCCCAAAAACAGATTTTCAACTTAAAACCGCACAACTCGTCGCGTTCTGCATGCAACGGCTTATAAATTGTTTTCTCTGCATTCCAGAGCTCACTCAATTCTCGATGCAACTTGTGGATTTGGAGGGGGTTGGGGGAGTAGGGGGCGGAGGGGGAGGTAAAATATTGAGTATTGTTCCTACAACTATTGATGAGTTTATATTAGTTTGATTGAATTAATATCGTAGGAAACTTGAGGCCTATATAGGCCTATGTTGTACCAGTCTTTATGCACGTAACCATGCATTCCTGATAACAATTCGCGGTATATAACCAAGACACCACGTGCATGCATCCTATATCCTTGTTTTAAGTATTGTTGTACGACCTAACCTTTTATAGTCCCTGCCCATTCTCCTCACCATTGTAGCTCCATATTTGATATCATGTCTATAAGTGTACATAAGTGTACATATGTTACACTTGACATTGTGAAGAGTAAACTAGCGGCCAAGTTGTTCATATTTGGATATGGAATATGAGAGAAGGGAGGGGGGGGGGGGGTATTGAGTATCCCACATCATAAGAACTGATTATTTCGTCAGACCAGCATAATGAGACCCACAATAACCTTCTACTTCAGTACTTAGTCTGATCTCCAGAACTTAGAGCGAATGCTAAATGAGGGCAGCAGTTATAAATCATTGGTGTATTATGAAAAGAAAAAAAGACGGAAATGTGCATGAGTAAGCCACTATGTAAAATTATAGAACGGCGACAAATCGCCTAGACTGTACAGACTGGTAGAGAAGCTGGGCTTTTCATTTAGAATTATAATTTTTCCATGTTGCTGTCTTTGTTAAGCAATTTCAATGTTTACTGATTTACAGATAAACTAGATTTATGCAATTTTTAAGAAAACGGCAACTTTGGAGAATTGTTTTTGTACTTTAGGCCTACATAAGCCAAATTAATATAGTTAGGTAACCCAAGATTAACCCATGGTATGCTCCTTATAATGACCAATATTAGAGTGATTACAAGCAATTGTAGAGGAGCCACATTGTCAATCCAAATCTAATTCCCACCTTCTGTTGCAGCCAAAATTGACCGATAACTTTAAGATATAGAGTTTTGTAGCTGGGATTTGTGCGGCAGCAGTGGC
Source organism: Chiridota heheva (assembly GCA_020152595.1). Classification (NCBI taxonomy): domain Eukaryota; kingdom Metazoa; phylum Echinodermata; class Holothuroidea; order Apodida; family Chiridotidae; genus Chiridota; species Chiridota heheva. Next base: position 1,610 of record JAIGNY010000247.1, read on the forward strand.
GTGGCGGGTCATGTTTCATTGGGGAGCATTTCCTCCCCGAAAAAGAATTGCTCATAAGAAACATGAATCTAAATTGGCATGATCCGTTTAGATGGCACCGTTTAGGAAATTGTTAAAAATCAGTGTTTCAAATCTAGGGACCGTCAAAGGAAGGGGTTCAGGAGGCAAAGCCTGCGAAAGCGCTGCCTTGGTAAAAATGTCCCCAAAATTGAAAGTTTCCTGAAAATAAAAAAAAATGTTCCTGAAAATTAAAGGAAATTTCCCGAAAATTAAAGACAATTTTCCGAAAATGAAGAAAATTTCCCGAAATTGAAAGAAATCTACCAAAAATGAAAGGAATATTTCCAAAACTGAACAAAAACTTCCCAAAAATTAAAAAAAGAATCCGCAAAATGACGGAAATTTTCCGAGAACGAAGAAAATTGAAGAAAAGTTCCCTAAAATTGAAGAAAATTTCCGCAAAATGAAAGAAATTTCCTGAAGAGTGGAAGAAAAATTCCTAAATATGAGGAAAAAATCCCAAATATTGAGGAAAATATCCCAAAAATGAAGGAAATTTCACGAAAATGGAAGTAAATATCACGAAGGAAATTGAAGAAGATTTCCCGAAAATTGCAGATTTCCGAAAAAATTAATTCGTTAGACGTTCATTACGAGAAAGGGGAGGGGGTGGTTCAAATTTTGTCGATTGGGGTGCGAAACTGCAGGTATGGTTGTTTGGTGTGGGGGAGGGGGCGAAGTTCCGGAATCACTGCATTTCTCGCGATTTTGATAGCAGAAAATTGCTTAATATTGTGTAAAATCAAGTGTCGGAGTCCTGGTAGGCGCCCAGGGGCAAATCCTCAGAAAGCTAGTAGAGTTTTGTAGTGTGATTTTGGTAGCAGAAGATTGCTTAAAATCGTGTCAACTCCACACTAAAGTTAGTTAGAAGATATTAAAACGAATATTTAAATGTAGGATCTTATTGACTACAATAAGTGTCTTTAGTTGGGGTTTGGAAATGTTTGATGTAAGAATATAGCTTTGAAAGAAAACAAAAACAAAAACATTTACAACGTTGAGAATAAAAATTATATTACAATATATTTTCATGACAATTTTTGCGCCCTCTGAGCATTCGGCGCCCTTTAGAAGCTTCTCTCAGCTGTATTAAATAAAATTGATTGCCTTTCATGGCAGGGGCAGATATTAAATATTGCCAACGTGCAATTGTCACGCATCGGCTACTGTCCAAGCGCGGAATCCAGGGGCCCGCTCGAGTGCCAATGGGGAAAATGGCAGAAAATTTGGTCTTTTCTGTGGAAAATTAATGCGCTTTTGGACTACAGAAATGGAATAATACGTGCTTATACGGTATACTAGAAGAAGTTATTGATCAACACGCAAATTTTCCCAGGGCCTACAAAAAATGTTCTCATGACGATTTTGGTGCTCCCTTGCGTACTTGGCGCCGTTTCAGAAAGCTTTGCTGTGGGGGCTGTTGCCCCCTGGGCCCCCAGCCACCACACTGCTGGCCGCCAGGACTTTTCCAACATAAAGCCATGCAGGGAAGTTGATGGACAAAATCGCAGACACCAGGGAAAGGAGTTTTCTTATGTATGATTATATATTATTGCTGCTGGTAAGTATATACCACCAGGTAATCGATTCCTTCCGATTATCGTTCCCGAGGTCGCAAAAATTCCAGGCGTATTCTTGGCAAGGCGGTTATTAATTCGAGTTTTATAATTGGAAAAATTGGCATAAGTTTTACCCCAAACGTCTACTGATCTAATAGTTTCTGTTAAGTATTGGTGTCTATTTGAAGTTCTGTCCTTTTCGATTATTAGAAGGAAAATGCGCGCTCCCATACACTTCTTCCCACGACGACCCCAGATTCGATGAAATTTACGCTAAATAGATGAAATTGTTCAAAGATGTTGTCTCTGTTTTTAATATTTTTTTAAAAATAAAGACGAACTGAAATACATTAGAAGAAATATAAAAATGAAAAAGAAATATGCGTCTGACGATATCTCCCCTCCCCCCACCCCCTCTCCCCCACCCTCTCCCACCACCACCCCACCACCACCCCGCACGCGGTGTTCTTCTTGGTCTTTTATTGTTGAGAAATACGAACAACATTTATTACGTATACGTACTTCCATGACGCTGTTGCAGTGTTAATACATGTTCGCAACATTGATTGTAGTATTGACAGAAGAATTGAAAGCCGACGCCAGAATTTTCTACAGAAATTGTAACGAAATTTTCCACAAATATTGTAACGAAATTTCCTCAAGTTTTAAGTTTTTTTCCGTAAGATAAGTTTCCCAGTTCTGTATATACATGTTCTTCGTCTCAGTATAGCAACCGGGAGGGAGGGACGTATAGAAGGGGGGGACGTATAGCAGCTGAGATGGAGGGAGGGGAGGGGTGTAACCCCCCCAATCAAAATTGTATCCAAAAGAAAAATCAGGTAAAATTACTTTTTGAAGACCAAACCGGAGGCTTAATTCGGTTAAAGACGATTGAAAATGGAACAAAGAGAAAATTAAGTGGATATTTTAGGTTGGCACCTGAAATTGTTACGAGATTTCGTATTCCGTTTTATAAAACAGTGTTCCAAATCAGTTGCGTGACAGGGACAAGGGGACGCAAGCGCGATGCAAACTTCCAGTACTGTATATGCCTTGGTCTTGAACGCATGTTACATACGTTGCATTGACGATCAATTATGCATGTTTCGCTACCATGGCTACGTACGCATTCTTCATCATGATGAGAACGCATGGTGATTTTGGTTTGTCAGTTTGTGAATTCATTGACTGACTGAGTTCATGTGTTTTGTCAAGTTTTATTTTGTCATGTGTTTTGTTCAAGTTTTGTCCGTAAGATAAGTTTCCCTGCATGTTTGGGTATATACAAGTTCTTCGTCTCAAGCAGGGACGTCTAGCGACCGGGAGGAGGAGGGGGTGTACAGTGGCGTGGTGGAATGGAGGGGGAGGGGCTCCAGCGAAGTTTTCTGAGAGGGCGCCGAGAGCTCAAGGGGGCGCCAAAATCGTCCTGAAAATATATCTTTTTAGGCCCTAAAATTTTTTTTGTGTTGATCAATAACTTCTTCTTTTATACTATTTGCACGTAATATGCCATTTTTGTCGTCCAAAAGCGCATATATTTTTCGTCAGCAATACTCAATATCTGCCCTTACCATTAAGGGCAGCAATTTTATTGAATACAGCTGGTATAAGTTTTTCGAGAGGGTTGTCTTGAGAATATATTTTTATAATCTTTATATTCTCAACGGTGTAAATGTTTTCTCTCAAAGCTTTATTCTTACATGAAAAATATGTAAACCATCCCTCAGTCCTAGACCCAAACTAAAGACACATATTGTAGTCATTCGGATTCTACATTTGAACATTTGTTCCAAAATATATATTCCTTTTAACAATTTTTAGTGTGGAATTGACACGATTTTAAACAATCTTTTGCTACCAAAATCAAGCCAAACTAGACATCAATGATGTTATAGCTCAACCCATAACAATGCAAGAAGAATTGATAGCTTTTATTGATTTTATTATTGTCATATGTATTTTCATGATGTTTTTAAAGTTTGTTTTGAGGTCCATTTCATTTTGGAGCAATTATTCATCATGTTAGAAATCCAAGAGTTTTAACTTTCCTGTATGAGTTGTATTCAGTTTGTTTGTTTAGGTTTAATGGCTCCTTAATTAACAGTCAGGTCATATGTGCCAAACGAGGTGAGTTGTGAATGACTGTCAGATTGATTCTCAGTGATGACTTGATTTTGTGGTGGTTGCAATAAGGTTCACGTCATAGTGATGTCTGAAAAATTATGTTTCTAACAAAAGCTATGTGACATTCAATGCAAGGTGCCATCATTTCTCACTCGATTACTGACGTTGGCGATGTCAAAGGTCAATTCCACCACAACGTTTGGTAAGAAAATACATTTTGTAAACATAACAACATTTCAAAAATTTACACATAAATCTTCATAAATGTTAAATTAATTTCATTTGGCCGGTACTGAAAAAAGATTACTGACCAAACATATTTCAAAACGGACAAATTTGTCATATTTAGCGGGTAATCGGCCAAACTAGCAGCTAAGGTCAGAAGGTGGTGACAGTTAGCATTTTTTTTAATGCATACCAGAACGCCTTTTTTTTTAAATTTTGGGAAATTTCCTTCATTTTCGGAAAATTTCCTTTTTTTTCGGGAAAATTTGTTATCATTTTTGTAAAATTTCTATCATTTTGGGTATATTTTCTTCAATATCTAGGAAATTGTCTTAAATTTAAGGAAAATTTCCTTCATTTTTCGGATTTTTTCAAATTTTCGGGTAGATTCCGTCAATTTTTGGCATTTTGGGGATTTTTTTTTTTCAATTTTCGTGAATTCTCCTTCATTTTGGGGATATTTTCTTTAATATTTATGAACTTTTTCTTTAATTCTGGGGACATTTCCTTTCATTTTCGGCATTTCGGGGAAATTTTTGTCTATTTTCGTAAAATTTAATTCATTTTGGGGATATTTTTTTCAATATTAAGGAAGTTTTTCTTCAAATTTTTGGGAAATTTTCCTCATTTTGCGGAAGTTTCCTTCATTTTCGGCATATTTTTTTTTGTCTCAATGATTTCAGGTAATTTCCTAAACGGTGCCATATAAACTGTGCATGCGAATTTAGATCTATGTGCACGTTTTATTTAAGATTTTTTTTTTTCGGGGTGGTTGTGTTGACTAGGTGTTGTCATTACTAGCAATCTGAAGCCTTTTAAACAGTGTGCTTTTGCAGCTGCAAGGGAAAATAGGATGTTTGTTCTGAATAGAAGAAATTTGTGTTTTTTTTGGTAGATTATTCTTGATTTTTATATGCAGTTAGTCAGGTTTCAACTTGAGTGTGCAATTCAGGCTTGGAATCTATTTAATGAGAAGAATAAGTTCATTTTGGAGCATGGCGAAGAGCCACTAGACTTATTCCCGAAGTAAGGACTCTTATGAATCTAGGTTGCGAATTCTTGGGTTGATCGCCGCTTGAATTGACAGCTCGGTTCGTACCGCCGATCAGGGGATAGGCTCAATAAGTAACCCGATCCGGAGACTCAAGCATGCGGACTGAGCTTACAGTGATATATGGAAGCCGCCATTTTTATTGTGAAGTTTCCGACAAAGACGCTTATCAGTCGTTTCATTGAAGGTTTGTAACAAAGTTTGCTTTCTTCATGTTCAATTTCGCGAAAGTAAAACAACTTTGTTACTATCACGTTGTTATTGCTAAATAACATTTACAAATCCCCAAGTTATTTCTCACAATTTCAGAAAACCTTGTTAAAGCGCGACTGCCTAAAGGTAGCACATAATAAGAATTCATCGCTATTCTTAAAATTTCTCGAAAACCGCACGGTGAATTTCAAAAGCGCACGGTGAAAAGATAATTTATGTGACATTATTTCGAATCGTAACGACAAATTTAAACCCTTCGCAGTGGTCGAGTTCCCCGCGCTCGAAATGTGTATTGATTCTTGTGTTATTCCTATACAAACTTTGAATTTCGATAGATGCATTGTGTGATACTTCTGTAAAGGATCCCCCGATCGGGAGAACACAACTGTTCTCCCGAGGTACAAACCAGACTGATTGAGAAGAGTACGTGGCGATATGATTCAGGTTTTTAAACTCCTATCTGGTAGTGATACTTTGACTTCCTGTTTATTCTTGCATGTTTCAGCTAATCATCATGTGACACGTGGTAACCGTTTGAAGTTGACCAAAGAGTTCTCACGGATAGTATTCGGCATTTTCGCTTTTCGCAAAGAGTTGTTAATGAGTAGAATGGTTTGCCTGAGTGGGTAGCTCTAGTTCTGTTCACAATTTAAAAGTCAACATTGATAGTTGCCTTCAATAATCGTGAAATTTTCTTCTATTTTTGTATAAGGTCCTTTATATCGTGAAATTTGCTTCAATTTTCGTGCAATTCCGGGAATTTTTCTGAAATTTTTGAGAAGTTTGTATTCAGTTTCGTAAAATTTTCTTAATTTTTTGTAATGTTACCTGCATTTTCATGAAATTTGCTTTATTTTTTGTGCAATTTTCTTCATTTTCAGAAATTTTCCTTCAAATTTGGAGAAGTTATCTTCAATATTCGTTAAATATTTTTCAATTTTCGTAAAATTTCATTTATTTTCGTGAAGTTTTCTTCAATTTTCGGAAAATTACTGCTAAGAAAATTATTAGGGCTATAACCCCCTCTCACCACGGCCATCGGTGTCAGGGACCCTGTTAAATGACATGATTTAATTGTGTCAAATAAATACTAAATTTTTGTTACAACTTCTATTTCCTTTGTAGGATGGATTTGTGAGTGAGTGGATTTCCATTTTTTCAAGCTTCACGAATGACCTAGGATAATTTCAGGAGGTGCCCTCCTGCCTCGGTGTTTCCTCAACTTTCAAAAGGGCACCTCCTGCCCCCGTTGGTCCCAACTTTCAAAATGGCACCTCCTGCCCCTCCCCTCTATTCGCCCCTTACTCTAGAGCAAGGGACAGTCGTCCCTGTTGTTCCAAAACGGCTTATTGTTTCACATTCGCAAATAGCTCAGTGAATAGGAAGACCAGCGATCAATGCACGGAATACTGAATTTCCATCGAATGACGCGAAGACCGTTGGACTGTAGCAGGACCGTTGGACTATAGCAGGACCGTTGGACTATAGCAGGACCGTTGGATTATAGCAGGACCGTTGGACTATAGCAGGACCGTTGGACTATAGCAGGACCGTTGGACTATAGCAGGACCGTTGGACTATAGCAGGACCGTTGGACTATAGCAGGACCGTTGGACTATAGCAGGACCGTTGGACTATAGCAGGACCGTTGGACTATAGCAGGACCGTTGGACTAAAGCAGGACCGTTGGACTATAGCAGGACCGTTGGACTATAGCAGGAGGGGCTGAGACGTAGGTCTACGCTTCAGTGCCGTCGGAAGCTGTGGCTACAGTTCCTCTTCCATCCGCACCCCCAAATAATTTGCAGACCTGTAATTGATGTCGTATTATCACCTTTCGTCATTGCTCCCGGCCACCCTTGTGACCAGTCCCTTAAGACAACACGTACTTTACTGGATTTCGGACCGGGATTTCATCGACCATGTTTGATGAAACGTTTGGCGAAACGTACACAAACCGTTTTGCATGTTGCACTATCCATGGGTTGTATCACAGTTAAAAAATGATTATATTAAGCCTACTTGCATTGATAACCTGACAAAGTGGGATAAAGGTGTTTCAGATTATGAAAATCCTATCTTTAAGGAAACGGTACTACCTGTAAAGTTCTGGTCACGGTGAAAGGATCTGGAGCGATAACCAACAAAATGATTTACCAGATAGTTCGGGAGCAATCCGGAAATCTTGGTACTTTGTAATACCCACAAAATTGGGTACTTTTAAGTAATACGTCATCGCATGAGCCTACACATTTGACTAGCCCACACTAAAAACATATGGGGTTTCTCATTTTTCGCTCCGGATTGTCCAAAATTTCAATAGATATCTTGAAATTTTGGAGACGGATAGTAAATAGATATTAAAATAATTTTGCCGCTGCTTTTTGAAATTCATTGTCGCATTTTTGAGAAAATACACAAAACAGATTGCCCCTAATCTGTTTTATTAATTTTCTCAAAAAGGTTACAGTGAATTTCAAAAAGCAGCGGCAATTTTTTTTAGATATTTATTTACTATCCGTCTCCAAAATTTCAGGATATCTATTGAAATTTTGGACAATCTGGAGCTGAAAATGAGAAACCCCATATGTTTTTAGTGTGGGCTAGTCAAATGTGTAGGCTCATGCGATGACGTAATACATAAAAGTACCCAATTGTATGGAATGGGAGAGGGGGCACAGGGTTCACGTGTTCCTCCTGCACTATTTCGAGAAATGATCAAATTGCCCCAACGGAAAATTAAGTGCCTCTCAATTACTATCACAATAGTAGGAAACTGGCGACCTTTGTCAGTCCCATGTACGAGAGGAATGTGTCCTCATTAAGAAAGAGCCCCTTGCTATAAATGAAGTGCCTCTTTTACTTTACTTTATTGTTTTGTGCTCACTTAGGCTATCCAACCTACTGTTTGGGTTGGGGGAAATATGCAAATGGATTGGGAAGCCAGTTGTACCCCCTCTCCCCCCCCCCCACCCCCACCTCCGCCCCCCACACACTTTTTGAAAGTTTCATACACTCCTAAGTATATAGGGCTATAGTACAGTCAACAAGGTTAAAATATTTCGGGCACTTGAAGCGTTTGAGCCCCCATACACACTCGAAGGCCAGATACAAGGACCCAGATCTAGAGGTTAGACCTCCCGAAAGATGGACAGACTGTAAATGAAGGACATGCAATATCGTGGAATCAACTCTTTGCAGAAAGGCTGACACAAGACAAGACAAATTGGAGGAACTAACTGGCAGAGGGGAGAATTCAACACGTGGAAACTGAAGGAACTAGCGTGGAAGGCGAACAAGTAAAGGTAAGTAAGTAAAGTAACACCCAGGCGGTGGAACCCGGGACTCGCTCAACCACCACCTATTGTTGCCAAAGTTAGAAAGGTGCTCTTTTAAATATTGAATAAGGCCTACATTGAAAGATTACCTCTAGCTTATAGTAGCTGCCTTTTATCCGTTATTCTTTATTTTAAATAACGTTACACAATTGCATATTGTTTCGATTTTTGTTCGTTAATCTCTTGATATTACGGAATCTGAAATTATTCAGTTTTTGTAATTGCAGAAAATCTTAAAAAGAACAGAAAAATTAAAGGAGGGGGGATTACTTTCAAAGGGTACTTTTATGCAATGCTTGTGTTATTATTTTCTTAAAGTAGATAATATGTTTCTTCCACCCCCATTTCTTCTCCACCCCGTCACTCATTTCTGTTTGAAGAATTCACTGTCTATTTATGCAATTTTTTGAAAATGCATACCCCATCAAATGGGACTGGATTTAAATAATTTTAGACCACAATACGGCTATTGGGCACCAGCTTCCAAAGCTTCGTCCCCTGGACTAGGGTTTCGCACATGAATCCGACCAGGGACCTTTAGGCAGGCCCTGGACCTCGCGCCGGAAATCCAGCTCATCGCGTTTGGATAGCGCTAGCTATAAACTAAAGCAATTGTGAGTTCAGCCCCCAATATTAAATATCTTCCGACGGTACGATACTTTATTTCATATGGCATTGCTTAGTTTAAAATAAATCAACCTATTATACCACTTTGCAAATTACTGGGGGCCATGGCCCTTCCCGCCCCATATGCTCCTACAGCCCTCTGTAGTAACTTTAGACAGGCCTCTTATTTTTCAATAATCAAATAACCCTAGTAATAGCTACAGGCTGGCCTAAAATGAAGTTTTTCAGGGCCGACCACAGTCGACTCATTTTTTTTCTCGATGCATATTCACTGACTGAGTAGAGAGAAGGTTCGAGATTATTGATTTAAAAAAAAACAAAAAAAACAATTGGAAAATGAGTTTGTTTAAAAAGAGCTAATGCATTAACTTCTAGTACTATTTATTCTTTTTACATGTATTTTTATGTTTTTTCAATTAAAGTTTATATTTACAATTAAACACAAATTTAAGAATGTAATTCCATAAAATAGAAATTCAGTTATGATGACAATGGTGAGGAATGAAGTTTATGTTACAGTAGTACTCCCCAGGACATATACTAAAAATAAATTGAGGCAAAATAACACATTTACTAAGCATAGAAATACACATTTACCTAACTAATATTCTCTTATCGAAATATGTAATTTTACATTCTTACACTTTTCATAAATATAGTATTGATATGCCTATATATAATAGATAAACTAGAAACAGCTAGGCTTTTGGTATTGTTGTGTTAGGCTTTGTTATTTTTTGAATTTAAGTGTATAGGCTTATGTGTTCAGTGTAGGCTAGTATATTGTGTGTTAGCGCTAAGGTGTTTCTTTAGGTATTGTTGGGCCTATTGTTCCTCTTTTAGGTTGCTGCTTTTGGTTTTCTGCTTCTGATTATATTATATTAGTTTTCTGCGTCTGATTATATTATATTATTATTATATTGTATGATAATGGAGAGTTTGATTTACTGTGATAGCTGTAAAATGTGGATTGATTTCCAAGAGTCCAGTGTGACATGTAGTTTTGAGGAAGGTTCGGTTGATAGTTTTGTATTTGTCTGTTCAAAGTGTACAAGGTTAAGTCCATTGATGTGGCTCTTATATATATATATATATATATATATATATATATATATATATATATATATATATATATATATATATATATATATATACATATATATGTATATATATTTATATATATATTTATATATATATATATATATGTATATATATATATATATATATGTATATATATATATATATATATATATATATATATATATATATATATATATATATATATATATATATATATATATATTTATATCTGACGCCCAGAGTTAGTAAAGAACTTATTAATGTTGACTTTCAAATTGTGAACAAAATTGGAGCTAACTACCAACTGAGGCAAACCATTCCACTCATTAACAACTCTTTGCAAAAAGCTAAAACGCCGAATATCTATCCGTGAGAACTCTTTGGGCAACTTTAAACTGTTACCAAGTGTCATATGATGATTAGCTGAAACATGCAAGAAATAACAGGAAGTCAAAGCATCACTACCAGATAGAAACTTAAAACCTGAATCATATCGCCACGTACTCTTCTCAACTCAAGCGTGGTTAAACCAAGAATTCACAACCTAGATTCATAAGAGAGGTTCCTTACATCGGGAATAAGTCTAGTGGCTCTTCGCTGAGCCTGCTCCAAAATGAACTTATCCTTCTCATAAAAGGAACTCCAAGCCTAAATAGCATAGTCAAGATGGGCCTGACTAACTGCTTATACAAATTAAGAACAATCTCTCTACCAAGAAAACACAATTTTGTTCTAATCAAACCAAGCATCCTATTTGCCCTTGCAGCTGGTAATGACAACACCTAGATCCCTTTCTTGATCAACACAACCATGGTTTAACTATTCATGGGACCAAGAAACTATCCAGATCAGTTTGCAAAAGTGAAGAATCCCTAGCATCATCCACAATCCTGTACAGCTTAGTGGCATCAGCAAATTTACAAATCCTGGAGCCAAGGGAAACATCAATAACATTAATGAAGGTTAGCTTCACCATTAACAACAAGTCTTTGTGACCTGTCAACTAACCAAGAATATATCCAACTAGCACACTTTCCATCCACACCAAGTGCTCTTGTTTTCATCATGAGTCTGCTTAATGGAACCTTTGCATGACTTTTTGGAAATCTAAATAGATAACATCCACATTATGACCAGAACCAACTAGTTTAGTAACATCATCAAGAAACTCCAATAAATTAGAAACACCACCTCGAGAGTATCTAATCTGTTCTGCCTAGAAACTGAGTAGCCTGGAATATGTATCTCTGAATCACTAATTTCACTATAAATTCTACTCTCAGTAATACCAATTATTTAAAATGCTACGAACATTTGAAAACATACTGTAACCCTAATTCTACCACTAGAACAATAGTAATAGCTACAGGCTGGCCTAAAATGAAGTTTTTCAGGGCCGACCACAGTCGACTCATTTTTTTTTCTCGATGCATATTCACTGACTGAGTAGAGAGAAGGTTTGAGATTATTGATTTCAAAAAAAAAAAAAATGGAAAATGAGTTTGTTTAAAAAGAGCTAATGCATTAACTTCTAGTACTATTTATTCTTTTTACATGTATTTTTATGTTTTTCAATTAAAGTTTATATTTACAATTAAACACAAATTTAAGAATGTAATTCCATAAAATAGAAATTCAATTATAATGACAATGTTGAGGAATGAAGTTTATGTTACAGTAGTACTCCCCAGGACATATACTAAAAATAAATTGAGGCAAAATAACACATTTACTAAGTATAGAAATACACATTTACCTAATTAATATTCTCTTATCGAAATATGTAACTTTACATTCTTACACTTTTCATAAATATAGTATTGATATGCCTATATATAATAGATAAACTAGAAACAGCTAGGCTTTTGGTATTGTTGTGTTAGGCTTTGTTATTTTTTGAATTTAAGTGTATAGGCTTATGTGTTCAGTGTAGGCTAGTATATTGTGTGTTAGCGCTAAGGTGTTTCTTTAGGTATTGTTGGGCCTATTGTTCCTCTTTTAGGTTGCTGCTTTTGGTTTTCTGCTTCTGATTATGTTATATTAGTTTTCTACGTCTGATTATATTATATTATTATTATATTGTATGATAATGGAGAGTTTGATTAACTGTGATAGCTGTAATATGTGGATTGATTTCCAGGAGTCCAGTGTGACATGTAGTTTTGAGGAAGGTTCGGTTGATAGTTTTGTATTTGTCTGTTCAAAGTGTACAAGGTTGAGGGCTTTGGAGTTGAGACTTTCTGGTTGTAGTTGTATCTTTGAAAAGGTTGATACTAATGTGCAGACTGAGTTTTGTGGCTTAGATGTGGGTAGTCAGACATCTGATGTTAATAGTTCTTTTGGTGAGGAATTTGATAGGGGTTCTGTTCAGGTAGATAGTCTTGGATCAGATTCTGTTGACGGGCCTGATGTAGGGTTGCCTGTACTTGATGATTGTACAGGTACCATTGGTCGTGAGGTTGTTGATTCATCTGGTACGTTGCCTGTGGATTCTGTTAGGGATAAGATGTTATGGATAGGGGATTCACTTGTTAGGTATGTTGACACAGAGTTTTGTGGAGTAGATCGTAGTAGAGGGATTAGAGTGTGTCTTCCGGGGGTAAGGGTTGATGATGTTAGTTTTCGTTTTAAGACATTATGTAAGGGTGAAGATACCGTCGTAGTTTCAATTGGTACAAATGATATTTCAAGGAGGAATGTTGACTCTGTTAGGCATAGTTTCATGGATTTGTTATTCAAGTTGAAGGTTACAGGTTGTAGGGTTCTAGTTGCTGGTCTGTTGAAACGTAGGGGTAGTTCCTTCATAATAGATAAGATGTTGTTGATCAATAGTTGGCTAGAGATTATTTGTCGTCTATTTGAGTTCGGTTTTGTAAATTTCTGGCATAAGTTTGAATCTCGGGTTGATGGGATCATGAGAGATGGTTTTTATTTAACTAGGAAAGGTGCTCGTGTTCTTGCTAGGAGTGTCAAAAGGGCAATTAAGGATCTGAGTCCTTTAAACTAGTCACAGGGGATGAGAGTTTTAACTCACCTGTCAGGCATATTTCTGTTTCTGGGATAGGGATTGTTCTAGTGGTAGAATTAGGGTTACAGTATGTTTTCAAATGTTCGTAGCATTTTAAATAATTGGTATTACTGAGAGTAGAATTTATAGTGAAATTAGTGATTCAGAGATACATACTCCAGGCTACTCAGTTTCTAGGCAAGACAGATTAGATATTCTCGAGGTGGTGTTTCTAATTTATTGGAGTTTCTTGATGATGTTACTAAACTAGTTGGTTCTGGTCATAATGTGGATGTTATCTATTTAGATTTCCAAAAAGTCATGCAAAGGTTCCATTAAGCAGACTCATGATGAAAACAAGAGCACTTGGTGTGGATGGAAAGTGTGCTAGTTGGATATATTCTTGGTTAGTTGACAGGTCACAAAGACTTGTTGTTAATGGTGAAGCTAACCTTCATTAATGTTATTGATGTTTCCCTTGGCTCCAGGATTTGTAAATTTGCTGATGCCACTAAGCTGTACAGGATTGTGGATGATGCTAGGGATTCTTCACTTTTGCAAACTGATCTGGATTAGTCAGTTTCTTGGTCCCATGAATAGTTAAACCATGGTTGTGTTGATCAAGAAAGGGATCTAGGTGTTGTCATTACCAGCTGCAAGGGCAAATAGGATGCTTGGTTTGATTAGAACAAAATTGTGTTTTCTTGGTAGAGAGATTGTTCTTAATTTGTATAAGCAGTTAGTCAGGCCCATCTTGACTATGCTATTTAGGCTTGGAGTTCCTTTTATGAGAAGGATAAGTTCATTTTGGAGCAGGCTCAGCGAAGAGCCACTAGACTTATTCCCGATGTAAGGAACCTCTCTTATGAATCTAGGTTGTGAATTCTTGGTTTAACCACGCTTGAGTTGAGAAGAGTACGTGGCGATATGATTCAGGTTTTTAAGTTTCTATCTGGTAGTGATGCTTTGACTTCCTGTTATTTCTTGCATGTTTCAGCTAATCATCATATGACACTTGGTAACAGTTTAAAGTTGCCCAAAGAGTTCTCACGGATAGATATTCGGCGTTTTAGCTTTTTGCAAAGAGTTGTTAATGAGTGGAATGGTTTGCCTCAGTTGGTAGTTAGCTCCAATTTTGTTCACAATTTGAAAGTCAACATTAATAAGTTCTTTACTAACTCTGGGCGTCAGATATAAATATATATATATATATATATATATATATATATATATATATATATATATATATATATATATATATATATATATATATATATACATATATATATATATATATATACATATATATATATATATATAAATATATATATAAATATATATACATATATATGTATATATATATATATATATATATATATATATATATATATATATATATATATATATATATATATATATATATATATATATATATATATATATATATATATATATATATATATATATATATATATATATATATATATATATATATATATATATAAGAGCCACATCAATGGACTTAATAAAGACCTGTCTTATCTTTCTCCTTTTTCTGTTTTTAGGGAAAACGTTTCCACTTCCACTTCGTCTCATTAGTCCTTCTCTTGTTTTCGTGCCGTAGCGCATTTTGGCGGCGGTTATTTTTTTTTCTGCGCGCTTTTTCCCTTTTGCGCCCACTATTTTACGCGTACGATTTTTTGCGCTCTTTGAAATGTGCTAACGTGCAAGCTATCATCGCTATTATCTTCTAGCGTCATTTAACTTCATACCACTGAAGAAGGAAAGAGGAGTTTTCGAAATATTTGGTTTTTAAAATAATCTGTTGGCTAGAGACATTTGTATGTATGTATGTATGTATGTATGTATGTATGTATGTATGTATGTAGGTAAGTAGGTAGGTATGTATGTATGTATGTATGTATATATATATATATATACATATATATATATATATATATATATATATATATATATATATATATATATATATATATATATATATATATATATATATATATATATATATATATATATATATATATATATATATAGATATATATATATATATATATATATATATATATATATTGTGGAGGTGGTGGTGTTAGTTTGGGCTTTATATGGGGTGACTAACCGTTCTTAGCCCGTAATCTTGTTATGTTATATTATGTTAGAATAACACACATGAGATACGGTTAGAAACTGTAGACCTGATTTCGCTCCCATTTCCTCACGTGCATCTCCTTCCTAATAAGACGTTGGCATCACTATTCATACTGGGACCTCACCCCATTTTGTACCCATGGCTTAATTTGACACCAGCTATCCTCGATTAAGCTAACAATTTGCGTAAGTTGGTAGGTTCAAAAGATGGAGCTGGAATAATTATGAAGATGTGGACAAAATCTGAATGGTAACATGGAGTAATCAGAGGAGTAGTGAGGGTCAGGGCAACAGGCCGGGTACAGCATGTAAGAGCGACAAAAACACGTGGGGCGCAAAACTGTAATGTCGTGACAATAGGTTAGGCATAAATGTGTTCATTTAAGGCCCGATTTCGGGAAAGGAGGAGCACGCAAATTAGTTTCCACGTGGACATCATAAGAGCCCATTAAGGGGACACCGAAAGTTCAACTTTTCCTCGAGCGCCGGAAGTTTTCGCTACACCACCTAAATTAAGTATCCGTTATCTTTACACCTTCTATTTTAAGGGTTATCTAGATTATCATAAAATGATATAAGATATGATAAATTACCTTTCAGCAGGTTATAGTAAGGGGCGGGAGGGGTGTAGTGGCGTTGGTACTGAACCTGATGGGTTTGGATTTGTCAGATTTTAACAAACTGACAAGATGATGAGTTTGGATTTCAAGTTATTTCAAAGAAACTCGAGCTGTTGTTAGTAATTGTGCTTTGTTTCATGTGGTGATGGGATTGTACATGGACACATTCCAATACTTATTATCGTAATACTGTCGTTGTAAAATGATTAATGTGTTTATTATAAATGATTAGTTTTGAAGTATCATCGTCTCAACGAAAATTGTATTCGAAAATTCTAGAGATTCCAAAATAATAAGTCTCCTATAACTTAAGTGTAATGCTCCTTTAAAACGTATGCCCATTACAAGTAAGAATATCTAATGAAGGTTTCTGAATGCAAGCTTATGTCAGTGCATAAAAAATGAGCCACGAACAACCAAAAGATAAGATAAAATAAAATGTTCATGTTTTTATAGATGACTGAGTATAAACCGTCGTGGGCAAACTATTGCTTAAAGGTCTAATAATGCGATACAAGTGACGTGAAAAGTCTCTGTATTGTTTGACTGAAAGAGTACTAAAATCTAAAAAGATAAGTTTTTGAATTTTGGAAAACGCACTTTTAGTTTTTGAGTTTTGGCAGGTCAAATTTTGATCAGTTTTTTATTCATTCGAGATTAATGACGTATGACTGAGCAGCCAGCTCAGAAACTATGTAATTCTTTCAATTTCTTTCGTAAATCTTAGTAACTGAAAAGGATCCATAGGGGAAAGTCTATTACTTCTGGAATTTATTGGAACAATGACAAAAACAATTTGCACAGAATTTGCTACACCATTTTCAAGAGTTCTGAAAGGCATTTAAAACCAAATGATTTACAAAAGAAAATTCCATGGTGGCCCTGTAATACATCACAAAATTACATCAAATATGCAAATTGATACCTATGCAAATAAATTTACATTTTAGTTTATTTTCGTTGAAAAGGCCTATATGTCCATTTACAGAGAGAACCGAATAGTTATCCGCGAGACATCTAAAGTAATACGAACTCCCAGGTCAAAATATCAGCATGTGACCAATGTCAATCATGTCAATCGGAACAGCGAGCTGAAATGGTGGCTGCCTGTACAGCACCATGGTGTACCAATCACATTCTAAGAATTAGGGGATACTAGAAAAGGGTTTTGTTTTGAGCATTGGACCAAGAATGATAAAGCAACAGATCATAAATGTTGCGTATTATAACATAACATTAACTAGAACTGTCAGTACAGTATGCTCGAATATTCAAAGTAGTATAGAGAATGGGCTTATAGAGGGAAGAGTATACAGAAATTGGGTAGCAGGGCAGATGATTTCAAATTACTTGAGCTTTAAAAGATGCACTTACATTTTCATTTACACTACGAGCTTCAAAATATCTTTGAGTTTTGCAAGATATTTTAAGACAAAAAAAAGCTGAAGGTTACCTCACCCAGTAACTCAGAAAACATGTAAAACTTAGCAGTCTTTATAACTACAACACCTCTTTTAGTTATATCAATTGAATAACTAAGAAAGGAGAGGCCCTGACTTGCCAATGCCAATAAGAGAATGCCATTCAACCCCCTTTTCCAACATGTACCCTCCCCCAGCCCATATACACTCCAAAAACTTCATCCTGGATTGTAATACAACTTCCAATTTAGGAAAATATGTGTGTCAAGCAAAGCAAAGCAGCATGAAAAATGTACAATAACATTAAAGCTAAATTATGCGAAACAATATTGCTTAATGTATGACAAACTAGACATTGGAAACGATACAAATACCCTCACCGCTAATAGTGCATATTCCAGACTGTCCCACATTCCATCTCAACCTGTCCCAAATGTCATCCCACATCTATACTCCATGCAATCACACCTGAAAACCAGATACTATATGTCATTGCATGACAACTGAAATCCAGATGACATCCCACCACACGCCATTCGGCCCTGTCCCACATGTCAACCCACCTTGTTCCACATGCCAACCCACCCTGTTCCACATGCCAACCCATCCTGTTCCACATGCCAACCCACCCTGTTCTACATGCCAATCCACCATGTATAACATGCCAACACATCCTGACCAACATTCCACCGCACCTTGCCCCCTACATACAATTCCACCCTGTCCCACATGACCTCATCCTTATTTCTTCAGTTACTTTATCATCATGGCATCCTCTACCCCACATTCTGCTTATTGTTTATATTTCTCAAACCCCTAATTTAACATTCTTTAGAAGTGAGGAAACTTTTATTTGCTTCTATATTCAAGGCAAGACAAACATTTTGATTGCTATTCATATCAGGAATATCAATATCATATCAAGGTTATAAGCCATATATTTTTGATCTCAGGTCAAACATATTGCAGCAACACTATATCTCACCATTAAGTGTGAACAATGCTCTTCACATATACTGTATAATCATTTGTTTAAGCAAAATCATCACACCAATTTTAATTCAAGAGATACCACATATACAAATATTTTCATTGCTATGCAAATAGGCTAATTATTATGCACACACAACCCCCCAATTATGCTCAACTGAACAGTATCAATGTCCTCTACCACTAAACCAAATAACAAGTTATTATCTCAGGTTAGATATTTAGTACGCAAGTCTATTGGTATGCAAATAAGCTATTAAATATGCACACTACACCCCACCATTGTAGACAATGCTCTCCACATATATGATCATTTGTGTAAAACAAAATCCCCACTCCCACTTTAACTTAATAGATGTCAAAGATACAAATATGTTCATTGTTATGCAAATAAGCTAATTAGTATGCACACGCAATCCCAAATCATGCTTATTTGAACAGTACCCATGTCCTATAGTTATCTAGTCCTCTGAGTTATGCGCTCATCAATTTTAAACATTTTGTACGAAAGTCTATTGTTATACAAATAACCTTATTAAAATGCACACTTCATCTCAACATTAGGTGTAGACAATGCTCTCCACATATATGATTATTTGTGCAAAGAAAATCCCCACATTCACTTTAATTTAAGAGATATCACAGATACAAATATTTTCATTGATATGCAAATAAGCTAATCAGTATGCACACACAACCCTCAATCATGTTTACTTGAATAGTACATGTACTCTTAAGTCAAGTTACATGAATGTACATCATCCATTCATAACTTAAGTTATGAAAACTTTAACCAAAAACTTTAACCAAAACTTTAATCTGACAAATATTTTCATTGTTATGCAAATAAGCCAATTGGTATGCACACACAATCCCAATTATGTTCATTTGAACAGTACCCATGTCCTCTACCCCTATGCCAAGTCACATGAATGTACACTATTCACAAGTTATGAAAACTTTAACCAAAACCTTTAACCAAAAACTTGAACCAAACTTGAACCTGACAAATATTTGTGTTGTTATGCAAATAAGCTAATTAGTATGCACACACAACCCTGCAATCATATTCATTTTATCATTACCCAAGTACTATACCCTTATGCCAAGTCACATGAATGTATACCATTCATAACTTAAGTTATGAAAACTTTAACCAAAACTTTACCGGACGCCGACGCCGACGGTAGTACATTTCTTCGAAAAGTCGAGCTAAAAATGAATGTATGATAATTAATTTAACAAACCAATTTGTGGACGCATGATTAAATGATTCGGCAGGGGTGTGAAAAGAAGGATGTGGGAGTTTACTCCTTTGATAGGGTACATACCTTTTCCTTTGCTGCATATTGAATGAGACACATTGTGGTAGATTCTTCAATCTTGTTCCTTACGTTCAGCTGTGTTATGGACTTTACTGCTTCATTTAGTACTCTTTTGTTGCTTCCTTCTGATTTGCCATTGCCATTGCAGTACTCGCGCAAGCAATGAGCTGATACCATATCCGTGTTAGGGCTGTCGGAACTGGTGAACATAGTTTGGATCAGGTTTATGAGATACGGGGCGACGCGGGGATTTAAACCAGAGGCAAACCTAAATGGAAACTCAATATTTATTATTTCCCCCGTAACGTTGATATTTTGCAAATTTGTTTCGATTTCTTCAGGATTCAAAGCAGCCAAATGATGAGCCGCAGTGAATTCCTGATATAGTTTGTGAGGAAACGTGACCGTGTCCGCTTCCGCATGAACTATATCTTTCACAGAGATATACCCCTTAATTTCTGGTAGCTTTTGACAAGAGTCTATCTTCAAAATGCCATAATTGAGAGCAAGTTCCAAAATATCGTTGTTGCAAAGCAAGTTTTGAAATTCACTAAATTTCCAGAATAAAACTGGACCTCCCATCAATCCCTCCCATGCAATCTTTCCTAGAGTTTGCATCATATACGGAATATTCTTAATTCTGGACTCCAAAAATATTTCTTCTACTTGACAATCACGAAGTTTCTTGATTAGGTGATAATCATAACCTCCCATTAGGTTTACAAAAAAACCTGTAAATGTAGGTGGTACGGATGTTTGACTTTTGTGATCTAAGTTTACGCGGACAGAACCACAGAACACAGTGAGAAGTAGTGGGTGTTTTCCCCCATAATCAAATAATCCATTGTTGTTGAGACTTTCGATTAGCTTTGAACCCTCCTCTTGGTTATCTCTAAAGAATTTGTCTCTGATAAATTTCTCTGCGGTATCCCGAGTGAAGCCCTGGATTGTCACAACATTATCAAACAGGTTCCTCCAGTCCTTAAGATTGGACATTGCAGACAGCCTTGACGAAAGATAAACCCGCACAGACTTGAAACTAAGGCCTTTAATTACAGCCAAAATATTTTTGTGAAATTTCGTTCCTTTAATTTTTGCTGGCATTTCATCAAAACCGTCAATAAAGATGAGTACTTTTTTGGGATTTTTTTGGAGATATTTTTCTAAATCACTGCATGAAAAACATTGGCCAGTAGGTAAAGATGCATGAATTGCTTCAATTAGAGTAAAACTCCCTTCGGTTACGTGACGTAGGCGCAAGAGTAAAATCATTTCAATCTCCGAAAAGTTGTCAATCCTTTGGAGCCAATCGTGAATGAATTTTAAGCAAAGGGTACTCTTGCCCACCCCGGCGTCCCCAAGGATTAAAGATCTTGTCCCGGGTAGATTCAATATGTCATAATACGAATTAAGGGGTACATCTCTGGGAGAATGAAATGCCTCGCCTTTACTTTGGGTTACAAATATTTCGACAAAAAATGTATGTAGATCCAATTTGTCTAACCAAGGGGCAATAGTTAAACCCGATATTAAATAAGTGTACCAGACGCGCAACGATTTAAGTAATTCGCCAATGGCAACGGAACAATCAGAGGAAGGTTGATGACGATCTGTTGGAAAAAAGAATTGTTGCATCAAAACATAGCGTCTGATGATTGTGAAACAGAGAACGGACATGTAATGTATTGGTGAATACTCAGAAGTATTAACATATATCAAGCACACGTATATAATATTTTCTTTCAAAATACTAAATGCACCATACAATTTGGGGTTTCTCTTATTTGTTAATCTGATCTAAAGGCAGGACGGAAAGGCCAACTTGTTACAATGCAAATGATAAATTAATATTTATAGAAATAAAATAAAAAGATTAGCGGACTCACGAGTTAGCCCTAACAATAACATTAGGCCCTAACGTAGTACTAGTACGGTAGCCTAGCGTTGTTTGGCATGCATAATATTCCCGCTCCAGCAGACACGTGATTAAAGCAACCAATCGTAACACACTATGTTATTGACCCAGACCAAGGGTCAATGAGGTGCACCCGGATTCATGGTCATATCAACGATATATCTGGGAAACAATTCGGAACCTAGTTAAATTTAACCGGATTTGGGTCAAATCTGGGTTACAATTTTGACGTATGAATATGTCCATGCTGCTGTACTGGACAGTTGCTTTTAATTCAAATTCAACCCACGATGAGCACTTGTCAGCTGCTGGTCTTTAAAAGTATCACACAAGGAAACAAACTCAAGCAATGAGACAAAATACCCGTGAGCTTCCCTCTTCCAGTATACTTAGGTATCCTCTTGCACAACAAAGCACGGAAACGAGACCGAGTTGATACATTGGTTTACCTAGGAACTTTGCCTTATGCTGGCATTTTTCATTACTGCCTGTTCTATGATGAAGGAGTTGAAAAATACGAAACTGTATTTTGCACCAGTCAGGTAAACAGAACTATCCGTCTGGGTTGTAGGCGTTCGTTGGCATTAAGATTTTCAATTTAACCTCATTCGACAAAGAAAATGAACTGATCGGGGCAATACTTTCCGTTATATTTGCTTATATGAATATTCTTATGTAATTGTTGAAACAACATGTTGATATGTTAATCCGCTTAGGAGTTTTTGCATTTCGAAGATTTAACCAATTTGTTGAAAATTGAATGTGAAGTGGACAGAGTGATATCATAACTGCATCTCTAATATATTGTTTTTATTTGACAATTAGTTACCGCTTTCTTAATTCTTGGAAACATTTTTGCTTAATTGTTGAGATACACGTTTTAAAATCATACTTTGCCTATCTGCTCGTGTACGTTACACTCTAAATAAAAGAAGGAAATAATTTCAGTAATACAAAATAAATTAATCAATACATTAAGAATGTCGGATCTGCAAGTATGACATCACACTTGTGCATCAGTACTAATGTATTTTCTTTCACCATTAATAGAGGTGTGGAAATATTTGCTAAATTATGTAGTTTTGTTCAAAGATGTTAAATCGTTTGAGGCTAATCGGGATAGGCACTGGACTAATGCAGACTTAATCATTTAGCAGTACCTTGTCGAAGACCAATACAACAAGCAACAACATGTGAGATACACGTTTTAAAATCATACTTTGCCTATCTGCTCGTGTACGTTACACTCTAAATAAAAGAAGGAAATAATTTCAGTAATACAAAATAAATTAATCAATACATTAAGAATGTCGGATCTGCAAGTATGACATCACACCTGTGCATCAGTACTAATGTATTTTCTTTCACCATTAATAGAGGTGTGGAAATATTTGCTAAATTATGTAGTTTTGTTCAAAGATGTTAAATCGTTTGAGGCTAATCGGGATAGGCACTGGACTAATGCAGACTTAATCATTTAGCAGTACCTTGTCGAAGACCAATACAACAAGCAACAACATATGGATAGAGTGGAATGAAGAACTTGTTTTATATGAAGAACATGTTGTATCCCGAGGTAATACCACTCTACTATACTGCTCTAGCGTCCCATTTAACACGTACAATTATAAAAAGAGAGAGGAAACGTTTTATTTTTCATAAACACTGGCATGTTATCCTCAGTCATTTATATTGGTATTATTTATTTACAAAACACATTCAAACAAACAAGGACATAGATTCCCACACTCTATATTATGATCTTATCCATTCGCCTAATACCTTACTTGTTGTATATTATGATACAAAAACCAATGCACCATCCGCAAATCAGGTAGAAATTTAAGTTGCTTCGATTACAATATGAAACTTTGTTTAACTCACCAAATGTATTTTTCTGGAAAGGTTCCGCCAAAGCAGCAAGACCGACTTTCCTTAGAGCAGACACCAGTGGCTCAACATTCGATTCAGAAATATATCCACACACCTCCAGGTTGTCCAAAAGTTGGTATCCAGATTCAATATTAGACCTCTTAGCTCTTATGATTTTTGGGAAATAAGGTAGAAGAGACTCGATTTCCTCTTTTTTAAGGCTATTTGCAAAAGTTAATTTTGCCTGGTGATATTCTTCAGTGATGTCTGCCGTTTGTCTGCTTTGTGTTTCCAATGGTTGGGGTATGTCGACTGGCGTCGTATTATCTGGACAGATTGTGGTAACAAATGGAAGAGAGGTATAGTGATTGTGAAACCTAAGAGGTTAATGTTATGGTCAGGTGGTATAATAAGAGGTTCAAGCAAAAAACAGTTGGGTGGAAATTATTTCTCAAATATGGAACATTTTATTTGCAATTTTTCCGCCAGGAACGATGATTTGAGAGAATGGTGATAATCATTGATTCTTGGCGGGAAGAAATATGTGTTATCCCATTATTATTCAAATGGTCATAATTGATACTTATCGGAAATGTTTTCGTCATTGGAAGAAACAACTAAACGATTTAGGATCGGTGGTTTTTAACTATTCCAGACATTTTGATTCAGGATCAAATTTTACATACACCTTCGCTATGGTTTTGATGCTACGTACTAAGAATTCAGAAATTGTACAAAAAAGAAAAGAAAAGTGTAAACATGCTAAATGATGATCTTTACCTGACGAACCACCTTGTGCCGTTATTACTGTGGAACGAGGTGCATGAGCAGATTGCAAAGGTATTGCCTCTTGGGTACCACGGTCGTGAATACAAGGCTTACCCTCCAGTTCCTCAAAACTTTCCGAAACATGTTGTTCGTATGAAGAAGCTGGTCTCGTTGAATCGAACGAATCTTTGTCACCTAACGCATGTCTGTAGTCTCTCAAAATTGTCACTGCTTCCTCCATCTCGGCATCTTCACAAATTCTCAGTAACTCATCTATATTGTTTTCGTTGAGAATATTTTCTTGTATCAATTTCGTTAAAAAGTCATCTTTTGTTTTGATTTCATCTAAATCATTTTCTGAAATGAACTTTTTCAGACGAAGAACAAATTTCAGTTCATCCAGTTTCTCTGACGTAATTTTCTTCCTCAAACGCAGGAGCATCGACGTAAACTTCCTTTCCGGTGTGGACTGTAAGGGCCTTGATTCGGCCATTGTCGAGTTCAACGTTGTCTGAATAGAAATACATATTGTAATGTAACTTTTACAAAATTATCCTGAAATGTACTTTAAAAAGTTATTGTCAACCAGTTTTGTTGAATTTATATATTCTATTATCGTTTTTTGTAAATTTATTTTCCGCAACTGTGCAGTGTACGTTGTTTCAGTAAATTCACCGACTTATGTACATATACCATTGATAATTGTTGTCCATACTCTTAAGAGTAAATTTCCGGATAATTGTTTTATATCAGCAGTTTTAACGGTAAGAAATTTTTAATTCAGGAAAGATTCTTGTACTTATCAGATGTTGTAATAAGGTTAAATAATCCAATAAATTACAGAAATCATTAAAAAGTTATTTCCAATAATATTCCTAAAACAGAAATAAATTCACACGGTCTGACAGTAGTACTGGTATAAACATAAATGGCATTGCTTGCAGGTTATTTATCCTATGGGCGGGTGTTAAAGGTTTTTTTATATTTTTGTTTATCAGTTTATACATGTATGATGCAGTAATTGTTTTTAACCCTCTCTTTATGCCATGAGTGTGTTGAATAGTTAGTTTCTCCCCAAACAGATCATCCCACTGCCCACAACACGCGACACAAATTTGACTTGCATGAGTGTGTTAAATAGTTAGTTTCTTCCCAAATAGATTATCCCGCTGCCCACGACACGCGACATAAAGTTGCATATCAGGGTATTCTTTTAGCCGAAATGTGTTAAACAGCCTGGGAAAAGAAAGCAAATTTAGTTTAAAGAATCCTTGATAATCTCAAAAGTTTGGATTGTTAAAACAGCGGAGGCCAAAACAACGCAAGTTTACTTATAATATAGAATGTATCCTTTACTATAAAAAATGGATTGCAATTCGAAGAAAAGATAAACACATTTTTGATATACTATAAAACTTTCATTGTTGAAAGAAAAAAAAAACTTTTCGAAATCCCTGTTTAGGTACTATGAACATTCCCATACAATTATCAAATCGATCATTTCATAAATGGTCTACCCCGTACCTCTACATGCTGCTTAAAAGAGCTATCTTGCGAAAAGTGAGACGTTCTTTTGGCTAATTCGTTGAAAATTATTACTTTTGTTACAGGTGTAATTGAACATTCATTAAACTTTCATTAGAAACAATTAAGGTTGATATAAACATTCACGTTTGAATTGTCTGGAACCTCCACGTCCAAGAAATGTATCCAAATATTCCAGAGACATAAGAATAGTACGCCGTCACATATCGGCATAATGCTCCTCCAATGACCAATAAAGCAACCAAACTGGGTCACCCGTTCCTAGACAATCCTTTTCTAGAATCTCCCAATTTACTTAAGTTGGGAATTCCTTACAAGTTACAGTCCGGGTAAAATTAAGATTGCCCGCAGGAATGATAGCAACCCGACCAGTATGTTTAAATCACAATGGTCAGGGTCCCTTTCTCACTAAGACAACCTCATACTAATGCCACGAGATGGATAAGAGAAAGTTGTCTATAGCCATGGAAGGAAGTGGGCTTTGACCATCAAATTTCAACTTCCTCTCCAAAAGCGCAATGTCAAAATTGCAAGTGTGTCTCTGACCTGAGGATTCATCACATTCTTCTACCGATTCCTGGAATTTATTTAATATTATACATGCCCACTGACCACATACAGGCAAACACCAGCATGCCGCTGTTTGCTATATCAGGACCTTCATCAGGGACATATAACTGATTTGAATTATAATTCCACGTTGCACTAAATATGTCAAATTTAGTACATCTACCAACTCTTGTTAGATGAGCATAAGAGATATAACTTGTTTCGAAGTTATACATTTTATTTGACATGCACTTTTCCTAGATTAGTAAACCAACAGTAAACCCCTATGACCAATGTAGTTGCAGGGTTATAGCTGACATTCATGTGTTATATTTAAGGAAAACTTTCCGATCTCCTATGTATTTCTTATAAATTATTTTGAATATTTTCTTTCCACATGTAAGACATGTTTTGAACACACATCGACCATCGAGAGGTTAAACGAATTGTAAATTTAAGGGTATTGCAACAATAAATGAAATTATTATAGATTTCACACACTGAAAAGAATTACGCTTGGGCGCACGATGTAATGTGTGTTTATGAGGAGGGAGGGGGATCTTACAGTGAAGAAGAACGGTAGAGGACGGAAGAGGGACGTTAATGTATCTTGAAAGTTTAATAAAAAATCGTTATCCTTGGTTCTTGTAACTTATTACCACGAATGGATCTAACAGTTTGTGAATACGCATATTTATACATTGACCCTTTAAAAGCAATCCATAACACACTGATGGTGAAGCTTTGCAGGGCTAGGCCATCAATGTTGAGTAGTTTCAAACAGGAGAAAATCGACGACAATAGGTGTTTTTCTTCTGATGGTCACTATTGTATGTTACTCCTCATTCAGATTATTTTAGGAACTCGAGGGGCTACGCCCAGTCTACGGATGTCAACCCGTCCTCCAAAATCTGACACCTATCTGCCTATACCTATACCAAATTTGTATGGACCTCCTTTTCATTTAGCAACAACCCGTCAACATGATCAGCATTTCAGTCATGTCAGTCTCTTATTTACTCTCATATGGATATTCCTTCCGCACATTCAGCTGTTCAGATCAAAGATTTACAATTACATATTAAATAGGGGTCTTAAGACCAAATCGTTTACCGTTTTACCAAACAAAATGTGCAGCATGAGTCGTGCTAAGAGGTTATTTTCAACTGCTTTTAAACATAAACCACATCATCAAATTATACAGAAAAGAACAAAGAATTCCTGTAGTACACGGTCTCAGCAACGTATCTCACTCATCAGACAAGGGCACAGAAAATCCAGTAAAGGCACTTTATCTATTTAACATTTCTAAACAAAAAGAGAGTATTTATTTCCATGCCAGGGGTGACAGAAAATATCTGAATCTGGAAGGTGTCAAGGTACCACAGTGTTTGACTTTCACAGTGTTTGAGTAAGGTACTGACAGTATTATGATTTCACCAGCAAATCAGGTACAGTATTATATCACCAGCAAACCAAGGTACCACAGTATTATGATTTCACCAGCAAATCAAGGTACCACAGTATTATGATTTCACCAGCAAATCAAGGTACCACAGTATTATGATTTCACCAGCAAATCAAGGTACCACAGTATTATGATTTCACCAGCAAATCAAGGTACCACAGTATTATGACTTCACTAGCAAACAAGGTACCACAGTATTATGACTTCACCAGCAAATCAAGGTACCACAGCAAACCAGCAAATCAAGGTACCACAGTATTATGACTTCACCAGCAAATCAAGGTACCACAGTATTATGACTTCACCAGCAAATCAAACCAAGGTACCACAGTATTATGACTTCACCAGCAAATCAAAAGGCACCACAGTATTATGACTTCACCAGCAAATAGGTACCACAGTATTATGATTTTTTCACCCAGCAAATCAAGGTACCACAGTATTATGACTTCACCAGCAAATCAAGGTACCACAGTATTATGACTTCACCAGCAAATCAAGGTACCACAGTATTATGACTTCACCAGCAAATCAAGGTACCACAGTATTATGATTTCACCAGCAAATCAAGGTACCACAGTATTATGACTTCACCAGCAAATCAAGGTACCACAGTATTATGATGACTTCACCAGCAAATCAAGGTACCACAGTATTATGATTTCACAGCAAATCAAGGTACCACAGTATTATGACTTCACCAGCAAATCAAGGTACCACAGTATTATGACTTCACCAGCAAATCAAGGTACCACAGTATTATGATTTCACCAGCAAATCAAGGTACAAATCACAGTATTATGACTTCACCAGCAAATCAAGGTACCACAGTATTATGACTTCACCAGCAAATCAAGGTACCACAGTATTATGATTTCACCAGCAAATCAAGGCACCACAGTATTATGCAGCAAATCAAGGTACCACAGTATTATGACTTCACCAGCAAATCAAGGTACCACAGTATTATGATTTCACCAGCAAATCAAGGTACCACAGTATTATGATTTCACCAGCAAACCAGGTACCACAGTATTATGATTTCACCAGCAAATCAAGGTACCACAGTATTATGACTTCACTAGCAAATCAAGGTACCACAGTATTATGACTTCACCAGCAAATCAAGGCACCACAGTATTAACTTCAAGGTACCACAGTATTATGACTTCACCAGCAAATCAAGGTACCACAGTATTATGATTTACAGCAAATCAAGGTACCACAGTATTAACTTCACCAGCAAATCAAGGTACCACAGTATTATGACTTCACCAGCAAATCAAGGTCACTAGCAAACAGTATTATGATTTCACCAGCAAATCAAGGTACCACAGTATTATGATTTCACCAGCAAATCAAGGTACCACAGTATTATGACTTCACCAGCAAATCAAGGTACCACAGTATTATCACCAGCAAACACAGGTACTTCACCAGTATTATGACTTCACCAGCAAATCAAGGTACCACAGTATTATGACTTCACTAGCAAATCAAGCTACCACAGTATTATGACTTCACCAGCAAATCAAGGCACCACAGTATTATGACTACACCAGCAAATCAAGGTACCACAGTATCATGATTTCACCAGCAAATCAAGGTACCACAGTTTTGATTTCACCAGCAAATCAAGGTACCACAGTATTATGATTTCACCAGCAAATCAAGGTACCACAGTATTATGATTTCACCAGCAAACTTCAAGGTACCACAGTATTATGACTTCACCAGCAAATCAAGGTACCACAGTATTATGACTTCACCAGCAAATGAAGGTACCACAGTATTATGATTTCACCAGCAAATCAAGGTACCACAGTATTATGACTTCACCAGCAAATCAAGGTACCACAGTATTATGACTTCACCAGCAAATCAAGGTACCACAGTATTATGATTTTTCACCAGCAAATCAAGGTACCACAGTATTATGACTTCACCAGCAAATCAAGGTACCACAGTATTATGATTTCACCAGCAAATCAAAAGGTGACCACAGTATTATGACTTCACCAGCAAATCAAGGTACCACAGTATTATGATTTCACCAGCAAATCAAGGTACCACAGTATTATGACTTCACCAGCAAATCAAGGTACCACAGTATTATGACTTCACCAGCAAATCAAGGTACCACAGTATTATGACTTCACCAGCAAATCAAGGTACCACAGTATTATGATTTCACCAGCAAATCAAGGTACCACAGTATTATGACTTCACCAGCAAATCAAGGTACCACAGTATTATGACTTCACCAGCAAATCAAGGTACCACAGTATTATGACTTCACCAGCAAATCAAGGTACCACAGTATTATGATTTCACCAGCAAATCAAGGTACAGCAAATCAGGTATTATGATTTCACCAGCAAATCAAGGTACCACAGTATTATGACTTCACCAGCAAATCAAGGTACCACAGTATTATGACTTCACCAGCAGCAAATCAAGGTACCACAGTATTATGACTTTTTACCAGCAAATCAAGGTACCACAGTATTATGATTTCACCAGCAAATCAAGGTATTAGCAAACAGTAGTTATGATTTCACTAGCAAATCAAGGTACCACAGTATTATGACTTCACCAGCAAACCAAGGTACCACAGTGACTTTCAGCAAATCAAGGATTTCACCAGCAAATCAAGGTACCACAGTATTATGATTTCACCAGCAAATCAAGGTACCACAGTATTATGATTTCACCAGCAAATCAAGGTACCACAGTATTATGACTTCACCAGCAAATCAAGGTACCACAGTATTATGACTTCACCAGCAAATCAACCAGGTACCACAGTATTATGACTTCACCAGCAAATCAAGGTACCACAGTATTATGACTTCACCAGCAAATCAAGGTACCACAGTATTATGATTTCAGCAAATCAGCAAATCAAGGTACCACAGCAAATCAAGGTACCACAGTATTATGACTTCACCAGCAAACCAAGGTACCACAGTATTATGATTTCACCAGCAAATCAAGGTACCACAGTATTATGACTTCACCAGCAAATCAAGGTACCACAGTATTATGACTTCACCAGCAAATCAAGGTACCACAGTATTATGACTTCACCAGCAAACCAAGGTACCACAGTATTATGACTTCACCAGCAAATCAAGGTACCACAGTATTATGACTTCACCAGCAAATCAAGGTACCACAGTATTATGATTTCACCAGCAAATCAAGGTACCACAGTATTATGACTTCACCAGCAAATCAAGGTACCACAGTATTATGACTTCACCAGCAAATCAAGGTACCACAGTATTATGATTTCACCAGCAAATCAAGGTACCACAGTATTATGACTTCACCAGCAAATCAAGGTACCACAGTATTATGACTTCACCAGCAAATCAAGGATTTCACCAGCAAATCAAGGTACCACAGTATTATGACTTCACCAGCAAATCAAGGTACCACAGTATTATGACTTCACCAGCAAATCAAGGTACCACAGTATGACTTCACCAGCAAATCAAGGTACCACAGTATTATGACTTCACCAGCAAATCAAGGTACCAGCAGTATTATGACTTCACCAGCAAATCAAGGTACCACAGTATTATGACTTCACCAGCAAATCAAGGTACCACAGTATTATGACTTCACCAGCAAATCAAGGTACCACAGTATTATGACTTCACCAGCAAATCAAGGTACCACAGTATTATGATTTTTCACCCAGCAAATCAAGGTACCACAGTATTATGACTTCACCAGCAAATCAAGGTACCACAGTATTATGATTTCACCAGCAAATCAAGGTACCACAGTATTATGATTTCACCAGCAAATCAAGGTACCACAGTATTATGATTTCACCAGCAAATCAAGGTACCACAGTATTATGACTTCACCAGCAAATCAAGGTACCACAGTATTATGACTTCACCAGCAAATCAAGGTACCACAGTATTATGACTTCACCAGCAAATCAAGGTACCACAGTATTATGATTTCACCAGCAAATCAAGGTACAGTATTATGATTTTTCACCAGCAAATCAAGGTACCACAGTATTATGACTTCACCAGCAAATCAAGGTACCACAGTATTATGACTTCACCAGCAAATCAAGGTACCACAGTATTATGACTTCACCAGCAAATCAAGGTACCACAGTATTATGATTTCACCAGCAAATCAAGGTACCACAGTATTATGACTTCACCAGCAAATCAAGGTACCACAGTATTATGATTTCACCAGCAAATCAAGGTACCACAGTATTATGATTTCACCAGCAAATCAAGGTACCACAGTATTATGATTTTCACCAGCAAATCAAGGTACCACAGTGATTAGGTGATTTCACCAGCAAATCAAGGTACCACAGTATTATGATTTCACCAGCAAATCAAGGTACCACAGTATTATGACTTCACCAGCAAATCAAGGTACCACAGTATTTGACTTCACCAGCAAATCAAGGTACCACAGTATTATGACTTCACCAGCAAACCAGCAAATCAAGGTACCACAGTATTATGATTTCACCAGCAAATCAAGGTACCACAGTATTATGACTTTCACCAGCCAAGGTACCACAGTATTATGATTTCACCAGCAAATCAAGGTACCACAGTATTATGATTCACCAGCAAATCAAGGTACCACAGTATTATGATTTCACCAGCAAATCAAGGTACCACAGTATTATGATTTCACCAGCAAATCAAGGTACCACAGTATTATGACTTCACCAGCAAATCAAGGTACCACAGTATTATGACTTCACCAGCAAAGCAAATCAAGGTACCACAGTATTATGATTTCACCAGCAAATCAAGGTACCACAGTATTATGATTTCACCAGCAAATCAAGGTACCACAGTATTATGATTTCACCAGCAAATCAAGGTACCACAGTATTATGACTTCACCAGCAAATCAAGGTACCACAGTATTATGATTTCACCAGCAAATCAAGGTACCACAGTATTATGACTTCACCAGCAAATCAAGGTACCACAGTATTATGACTTCACCAGCAAATCAAGGTACCACAGTATATATGACTTCACCAGCAAATCAAGGTACCACAGTATTATGACTTCACCAGCAAATCAAGGTACCACAGTATTAAGGTACCACAGTATTATGATTTCACCAGCAAATTTCACTTCAGCAAATCAAGGTACCACAGTATTATGACTTCACCAGCAAATCAAGGTACCACAGTATTATGACTTTCAAGGCACCACAGTATTATGAAATCAAAGGTACCACAGTATTATGACTTCACCAGCAAATCAAGGTACCACAGTATTATGACTTCACCAGCAAATCAAGGTACCACAGTATTATGCAAATTTACAGTATTATGATTTCCAGCAAATCAAGGTACCACAGTATGATTTCACCAGCAAATCAAGGTACCACAGTATTATGACTTCACCAGCAAATCAAGGTACCACAGTATTATGACTTCACCAGCAAATCAAGGTACCACAGTATTATGACAGTATTAGTCAAGGTTATGACTTCACCAGCAAATCAAGGTACCACAGTATTATGACTTCACCAGCAAATCAAGGTACCACAGTATTATGATTTCACCAGCAAATCAAGGTACCACAGTATTATGACTTCACCAGCAAACCAAGGTACCACAGTATTATGATATCACCAGCAAATCAAGGTACCACAGTATTATGATTTTTCACTAGCAAATCAAGGTACCACAGTATTATGATTTCACCAGCAAACCAAGGTACCACAGTATTATGATTTCACCAGCAAAC
Organism: Chiridota heheva; assembly: GCA_020152595.1. Taxonomy (NCBI): domain Eukaryota; kingdom Metazoa; phylum Echinodermata; class Holothuroidea; order Apodida; family Chiridotidae; genus Chiridota; species Chiridota heheva. Next base: position 35,301 of record JAIGNY010000247.1, read on the forward strand.
CAAGGTACCACAGTATTATGATTTCACCAGCAAATCAAGGGTACCATCAGTATTATGATTTCACCAGCAAATCAAGGTACCACAGTATTATGATTTCACCACATCAAGGTATTATTATGATATCACCAGCAAATCAAGGTACCACAGTATTATGATTTCACCAGCAAATCAAGGTACCACAGTATTATGATTTCACCAGCAAATCAAGGTACCACAGTATTATGATTTCACCAGCAAATCAAGGTACCACAGTATTATGACTTCACCAGCAAATCAAGGTACCACAGTATTATGACTTCACCAGCAAATCAAGGTACCACAGTATTATGATTTCACCAGCAAATCAAGGTACCACAGCAAACTTCAAGGTACCACAGTATTATGACTTCACCAGCAAATCAAGGTACCACAGTATTATGACTTCACCAGCAAATCAAGGTACCACAGTATTATGACTTCACCAGCAAATCAAGGTACCACAGTATTATGACTTCACCAGCAAATCAAGGTACCACAGTATTATGATTTCACCAGCAAATCAAGGTACCACAGTATTATGACTTCACCAGCAAATCAAGGTACCACAGTATTATGACTTCACCAGCAAATCAAGGTACCACAGTATTATGACTTCACTAGCAAATCAAGGTACCACAGTATTATGATTTAATTAGCAAATCCAGGTACCACAGTATTATGACTTCACCAGCAAATCAAGGTACCACAGTATTATGATTTCACCAGCAAATCAAGGTACCACAGTATTATGATTTCACCAGCAAATCAAGGTACCACAGTATTATGATTTCACCAGCAAATCAAGGTACCACAGTATTATGACTTCACCAGCAAATCAAGGTACCACAGTATTATGATTTTCACCAAGCAAATCAAGGTACCACAGTATTATGATTTCACCAGCAAATCAAGGTACCACAGTATTATGACTTCACCAGCAAATCAAGGTACCACAGTATTATACTTCACCAGCAAATCAAGGTACCACAGTATTATGACTTCACCAGCAAATCAAGGTACCACAGTATTATGACTTCACCAGCAAATCAAGGTACCACAGTATTATGACTTCACCAGCAAATCAAGGTACCACAGTATTATGATTTCAGCCAGCAAATCACAGGTACCACAGTATTATGATTTCACCAGCAAATCAAGGTACCACAGTATTATGACTTCACCAGCAAATCAAGGTACCACAGTATTATGACTTCACCAGCAAATCAAGGTACCACAGTATTATGACTTCACCAGCAAATCAAGGTACCACAGTATTATGACTTCACCAGCAAATCAAGGTACCACAGTATTATGACTTCACCAGCCAGCAACAGCAAATCAAGGTACCACAGTATTATGACTTCACCAGCAAATCAAGGTACCACAGTATTATGACTTCACCAGCAAACCAAGGTACCACAGTATTATGATTTCACCAGCAAACCAAGGTACCACAGTATTATGATTTCACCAGCAAATCAAGGTACCACAGTATTATGACTTCACCAGCAAATCAAGGTACCACAGTATTATGATTTCACCAGCAAATCAAGGTACCACAGTATTATGACTTCACCAGCAAATCAAGGTACCACAGTATTATGACTTCACCAGCAAATCAAGGCACCACAGTATTATGGATACACCAGCAAATCAAGGTACCACATTATTATGACTTCACCAGCAAATCAAGCCACCACAGTATTATGACTTCACCAGCAAATCAAGGTACCACAGTATTATGACTTCACAAGCAAATCAAGGTACCACAGTATTATGACTCACCAGCAAATCAAGGTACCACAGTATTATGATTTCACCAGAAAATCACACATTTAATTCACCAGCAAATCAAGGTACCACAGTATTATGAGTTCACCAGCAAATCAAGGTACCACAGTATTATGATTTCACTAGCAAATCAAGGTACCACAGTATTATGATATCACCAGCAAATCAAGGTACCACAGTATTATGATTTCACTAGCAAATCAAGGTACAACAGTATTATGACTACACCAGCAAATCAAGGCACCACAGTATTATGATTTTACTAGCAAATCAAGGTACCACAGTATTATGATTTCACCAGCAAATCAAGGCACCACAGTATTATGACTTCACCAGCAAACCAAGGTACCACAGTATTATGACTTCACCAGCAAATCAAGGTACCACAGTATTATGATTTCACCAGCAAATCAAGGTACCACAGTATTATGACTTCACCAGCAAATCAAGGCACCACAGTATTATGACTTCACCAGCAAACCAAGGTACCACAGTATTATGACTTCACCAGCAAACCAAGGCACCACAGTATTATGACTTCACCAGCATATCAAGGTACCACAGTATTATGACTTCACCAGCAAATCAAGGTACCACAGTATTATGACTTCACCAGCAAATCAAGGTACCACAGTATTATGACTTCACCAGCAAATCAAGGTACCACAGTATTATGACTTCACCAGCAAATCAAGGTACCACAGCAAACCAAGGTACCACAGTATTATGACTTCACCAGCAAATCAAGGCACCACAGTATTATGACTTCACCAGCAAATCAAGGTACCACAGTATTATGATTTCACCAGCAAATCAAGGCACCACAGTATTTTGACTTCACCAGCAAATCAAGGTACCACAGTTTTATGACTTTACCAGCAAATTAAGGTACCACAGTATTATGATTTCACCAGCAAATCAAGGTACCACAGTATTATGATTTTACCAGCAAATCAAGGTACCACAGTATTATGACTTCACCAGCAAATCAAGGCACCACAGTATTATGACTACACCAGCAAATCAAGGTACCACAGTATTATGACTTCACCAGCAAATCAAGGCACCACAGTATTATGACTTCACCAGAAAATCAAGGTACCACAGTATTATGATTTCACCAGCAAATCAAGGTACCACAGTATTATGATTTCACCAGCAAATCAAGGCACCACAGTATTATGACTTTACCAGCCTGTCAAGGTACCACAGTATTATGATTTCACTAGCAAATTAAGGTTCCACAGTATTATGATATCACCAGCAAATCAAGGTACCACAGTATTATGATTTTACTAGCAAATCAAGGTACCACAGTATTATGATTTCACCAGCAAATCAAGGTACCACAGTATTATGATTTCACTAGCAAATCAAGGTACCACAGTATTATTACTTCACCAGCAAATCAAGGTACCACAGTATTATGACTTCACCAGCAAATCAAGGTACCACAGTATTATGAGTACACTAGCAAATCAAGGTACCACAGTATTATGATTTCACCAGCAAATCAAGGTACCACAGTATTATGACTTCACCAGCAAATCAAGGTACCACAGTATTATGATTTCACCAGTAAATCAAGGTACCACAGTATTATGATTTTACTAGCAAATCAAGGTACCACAGTATTATGACTTCATTTACGGGTAAAGCAATTTGACCTGTATTTGTGATAGAACAATGAGCTTTGGTTTTACTCTGCGGTTTTAAGGGTCAAGCAGCTTATTACTGCAGAAAGAATTGTGACCCGAACCTAGAAGTGGGTTAAAACTGGATCAAATCCAAGATGGCTGCCGTTTCCCCGGGACCCTGAAAATAGGTAAAACGGCTACAACTTCTTTAATATTTAATATAGAACAATGAGTTTTGATTCTACTCCATGGTTTTAATGGTCAAACAACTTATTGCTGTTAAGGTACTTATGACCGTAACCCCCGAAGTAGGTTAAAACTGACTCAAATCCAAAACGACTGCCGCCGACGCTGGCACCTGACCTTGAAATTAGGGCAAACGGCTGTAACTTCCTTAGTCTTCGGGATCGAACAATATTTTTTGTTCAACTGCATGGTTTACTGGTTTAAGGGTCTAGTAACTCATTGCTGAGAAAAAATGATGACCTGACCCTGGAAGTAGGTTACAACTGGGTCAAATCCAAGATAGCTGCCACCGCCCGGACCCTGAAAATAGGATAAACGGCTGTAAGTTATTTATTATTTGTGATAGAACAATATATTTTGTTCAACTCCATGATTTTAAGGGTCTAGCAACTCATTGCTGCAGAAAGAATGATCTGACCCCAGAAGTGGGTTACAACTGGGTCAAATACTAGATGGCTGCCACGGCCCAGACCCTGAAAATACAATAAACAGCTGTAACCTCCTTAATATTTGATAGAGAACAGTCATTTTTCTTACTACTCCATAGCTTTAAGGTTAAGACAATTCATTGCTTCCAAAGAAATTGTGATCTGATCATTCAAACCTTAAATCAAAGATGGCGGCCAATATATATGGTTGCCAGCAATAAAAAAGGAAGTCACCAGTACGGTACCAAAAACCCAAAACAGATGTGTTGGATATCCTTTAGGAGTGTCCATATAATATGAATAGCTGGATTTGTTAAATATGCTTTTATTGTTTTCGTGGTCTCTGGTATTGTGACCAAGCTCTCCTGTAGACCTTCTTTCTTATTGGGGCGTTCCCAGTTCAGCGAGAGTGATAGCAGACCAGTGTTCTTCTTGAACATGTTCAGTCAAATCTGGGCACATTTCACAGACTGGCGCAAATTCTCTGATGGAACCCTACCTTCACCTCTTCACAGCTGAATTGGGGGTCATATTGCTTGACGTGGGCCGCCTGCCCTGGGCCGCCTGCTCTGGGCCGCCTGCCCTGAGCCATCTGTCTCGGGCCGCCTGCCCTGGCCCGCCTGCCCTTGCCGGACTGCCATGGCCGGCCTGCCCTGGCCCGCCCTGGCCCGCCCTGGCCCGCCCGCCCTGACCCGCCCGCTCTGGGGAGCCCGCCCCCGGCCGCCCGCCCTGGGCCCGCCTGCCCTGGGCCGCCCGCCCTGGGCCCGCCTGCCCTGGGTCCGCCTACCCTGGCCCGACTGCCCTGGGACGCCGGCCCTGGGCCGCCTGCCCCGGGCCGCCTGCCATGGGCCGCCTGCCATGGGCCGCCTGCCATGGGCCGCCTGCCATGGGCCGCCTGCCCTGGGCCGCCTGCCCTTGGCCGCCTGCCCTGGGCCGCCTGCATAGTTGGTGAATTCCATAATCAGTCAAAATTGGGATGACCCATCCGTGCATATGATTTTGAATGGGCTGAACACCTGCATGGACATCAGCAGGTCATTGTCTTCTGCAGAGTTCCGTGCCGCATGGGTGTTCTGGGCAGTGGGGAATATCGATGCTGCTAAAAAAATTGTACTTGGATTCAACACCTTTCTCATTGCCTTACGCAGACGATTTGGAGCTCTATAGTGCCGGACAAACTTTTATCTACTAAGCCCAAGGTTTTCCACAGCAGTGGTCACCGGGGTTTTTATGAAAGGAGGAGGTTAACAAATCCAGCTGTTCGATGCTATTTGGATACACCTAAAGGACACCCCAAACATCTGTTTTGCCCAAATGTTAGATATCTAAATGGGTTAAAAATGTTATTTGACAAGTTTTAGTGTTATGTTTGTGTACACTTATTATGTATCAGCTTTTTCATTCAATCTTTCAATATAATCTTAGAATATATCATATCATTATGAAACGGGTAAATAAATTTTCAAACTGAAACTTGTTCAGAGATTTTGCAATTATCTCTCGTCAACATATTGATTGGTGGCCATCCTACTCATTGTTAATGAATAAAGAAATATGTTATCATTGCATTTCTTGGCTCCTGAAACTATTCATAAGAAGCAAATTATGTGGCCTAATTATCTGCCTATGTCAAAAATTATGGGAGTCAGTGGTACCGTACTGATGCCTTTACATTTTTGAGGATGTTGACAGCCATATTGACCGCCATTTTTGATTTAATTGTTTAAGGTTTTAATCGTCAGGTTGTAAATCTATTGGCAGCAATGCATTGAAAACCACTGAGTAGAGACAAAATGTATTGTTCTTTCCCAGATATTAAGAAAGTTACAGTCGTTTACCCGATTTTCAGATTTGGTGGCGGCAGCCATGTTGGATTTGAGTCAGTTTTACCCCATTTCCGGTTGAGGTCAGAATTATATAGGTATCAATGAGTTGCTTATATTAATCCTTAAATCCATGGAGTAGAGACAACAGATATTGCTCTATCCCAAATATTTAGGAAGTTACAGCCGTTTACCCTAATTTTGGGATCTGGCGGTGGCAGCCATCTAGGATTTGACCCAGTTTTAACCCATTTCCGGGAGTCAGGTCACAATTCGCTCTGCAAAAATGAGTTGCTTGACCCTTAAAACCATACAATAGAACCAAAAAGCATTGCTCTATCCTAATTATTAAGGAAGTTACAGCTCTTTACCCGTTTTTCCGGGTCGACGGCGGCCATATTGGTTGTGATCCAGTTTTAACCCACTTCCGGGTGTCAGACATTGATAGCCTTTTATCTGTCACTCAGAGCATCCAATAGATCCAAAAACTACTGCAAAACATTGTGTTAGAATTAGATTGGGATTAGGTGTTTTTTTCTCATAAATTGATCCGCCTACAACAAAAAGCTCAGTTTTACTTCAAGTTTTATTTCTAAACGGGCCTACGGTTTTAACTTTGCAATTCAAGGTAGATTAGTACACGTCAGTCAATGAGGAGGGCATGAATGGGCTGGAAATACATCGTTTTAAGTTTGTCCAGGGCCCCGTTTCAGAGATGCACCACTAGTGAAATTTGTAGGTCGGCCTAGCTTGCACACCATACAGCAAAGGTTATTAGCAGGGGAAATAAAGGTTAATTGGCATATGCGAATACGTGCTTTCTTTCACTATGAAAAAGGCCAATGTATGGTTGTTGAGCCTTAACGGAACTTTGTAATATACCCCCGTGGTCTCAGTAACAATCTCATTGAATTAACGTTATTACAAGTTCAAATGGCAACATTCATGGATCGTATACTGAAGACGGAACCCTAAGTTCTTTTGCATAACACCAAAAGTTGCGTTTCTTCAGGACTGCCAGAGAAGCGTATCTACACAATCTTCATTTTGATTGTCTTTCTGCTATTTTCTGCCAAATCTCTGTCCACCATTATAGTTCTCCTTTAAACGTTTAATCTATTCCAGGAACGATCCCATAGGAAAACAGAAATATCCCCCCCCCCTCCCCCTCCTCCACCCCCTCTTCCTCCCCTCATATTGCATACGGTATTTTCAAGTTTGTACATGGGTTTCATAAAAGAAATTGGAGGAATTACACATTTGTTTTTTCTGTTGCATCTTGACGTTTATATATGAGTCAAAACTCTGGAGAAATAAGTCATGGTGACGTCCCTCATTAATCAAGTCATTATCTCCACTGTACCGTGCTATACACATTTGTTTAAGAATGCAAGTCATTATCTCCACCGTGCCGCGCTGTACACATTTGTTTAAGAATGCAAGTCATTATCTCCACCGTGCCGTGCTGTACACATTTGCTTAAGCATGCATAGGACTACTTCCTGATTCAGAAAACAGAACGGTAATTTGAAATACGTTATGAATAACATGCGTAGAATACTATTTGTACTGTTTATAGAACCAGAAACTGTGACTTCTTCTCTTACCTTTCTATCTCTCTGCCGCACTATTTGAAATATTTTAAAGAACACATATTCCTCTCACAAGTCACATATTGGCCTTCGTATCGTTCCTCGTGAAACAGAATAATCGTATGTTAGTCTATGTGTGTAGGCCTATAGAGGGAAACGCCTACAATAATGATCAAAGGTCGAATATGAATCATATTTTGCAAAGTCATATTATCTAGGTAATGTCAACAAAAGGGCAGCATAGCTGGATGGTTGCCTGGTACGTTTCACTTGATCGGTTATATAAAATGACAACATCAAACAATTTTGATGCTAGCAGTATAGGCCTATAACATGCACTTTTGCATGAGACCCTTTCATCAAACATGTTATCGAAACAAGTATGAGTTTGGTATACGACGTAGAGCATGCAGGGTTTGTGGGCCTATTTATACTATTTTACATCTATTTTGCCTGTGACAGCAAACAAGATGAGCAAATGTTTTCATGCAAATAAAGGGAAAATTAATAAAATGGTTGGAAATGAATTTCAAGAACATTTCACGAAGATTTCCCAAAACTGAAGGCAGTGACGTAGTAAATGATGCTTCCTTTATAAGTATAGGAAACCTAATTTTTGAACCCCATACATTATACATTATAACAATGTATACAACATTTGAAAGTTTGGTTCTATATAGGAAAGTTATATCCAACTTTAAGATAAGTATCATATTTCAATTCACGGGTGTTCCTTGGTTATAAAGTAGTGCAGTTCTACTTTCGACACTGCAATTGAGGGGAGGTTCAGAGGCGTAGGAAACGGAGTGAGAGCATGAGAAATTTTTCCCCTCAAACTTAACTTTCCCCTCGGATTTCATTTTTGCGGTTGGGAGGTACAATTGGGAAGTGATTAAAATATAATTTAAAAAAATTGTAAAATTGAAGGAAAATGTGGTAAAATTGGAGGCAAATTTGGTAAAAATATTGGCAATTTCGGTAAGATTTGCTAGCATTTCCCAAATACTAAAGGAAATTTCTGCAAAGTGAAGGAAAATTCTTGAAAACGAAGACAATTTCTCGAAAATTGAACAAGATTTCCTGAGAATTGAACGATATTTCCCGATTAGCAGAAACTTAATTTACCAGAAGTGAGATTTTCCCACTTGTAACCAGAAAATTGTGGGGGTTCTTGCTTCTAGAGAGGCGACCCTTTCTACGCCCCTGGGTACCGCAAACATAAAATATATACTTTTGGTTGAAAATATCTACGTGTATTGTCCTTGGACCCTCATCCCCTCCTCCACCCCCCCCCCCCCGAGAGGATTGTTGTCGCCTAACAATGGAATCCTGGCTACGCCGCTAACTGAAAGAGATATATTTTCTGAATATCGACGAACATTTTCAGAAAATTTGTGAGAACTTCGCGGAAATTGAAGCCTTATTTCTCAAAATAAACTAAGTCTAGGAGACTTCTCAAAAATTCAAACTGAGTTCCCTATTAGCAGATTAGCAGCAACATTTTATGGAAACTAAATTAACCAGTGCAATTTATCCAATGCAATTTGTTTAGTCTTGTAAGAGGTGGCCCTTCTTTCACCCCTTCTTAGAATTAATTTCGGTTATTGCCCATCGGGTGAAGAGGTAAAGGCCTATTACAAAATTGTATTATTCTGAAAATAATTGGGGCATGCCCACCCCCTCCCCGGCGTCGGACCTTATGTGGTTTCGAAATTTCTGTAGATCCTCCTTTCCGTCACAGACTCAAACATGGGAATACTAAACCAAAGCATTTTTATCACAGCATGGGGGTAGTAGGGAGGGGAACGAGGGGTGGGGCAGGTCCTACATGTATATAGCCTTGAAATATCTAAATGTGTGCATGGGAAATAGAGCATACCTCTCCCAGTATCTCATGGCGGCGGAATTATCATTAATAGTTCCACGAGAAACGAAAGTGATATGTGACTGAACCGGGTCTTCATAAATGAATGTGGGTCTGTGATTAGATGGACCTGTAAAAAGTAGGGCAAGACGTCAATTACTCCTGTTCGAGTTCGATCAATGTTCCCCCATAATAGTACGCGTATACGTAGCAGGGGAGGGTTCGCCTAGCTTGTATTTGCTTCTATCTTAATCCTGCATATGGGGGTGGAGGTGGTGTGAGGGTTGTTAGATTTTCCAGCAACACATAATGGTGTAATCCCGAAAAAAATAACTTCCAGTAATTTTTTATATATTTCTTTATCACCAACATCAAGCTAAATCACAGGCTATTTACATCTACTTACATAAATAAATCTGAAATTTGGGGTCAGGCTTCTAAAAATATGTTGACTATTATTTAGTCATGTGTTTATTTGCTATCTCAATGAATTTGATAGAGGCTGCAAACAAATGATTGTTTTAAGTCTAACATGGTTTACAAAATAGCTTGATATTTTTCCCGATTTTTCACGAACTAACTTGGAGGAAAGTTTTTGAATATTTTTTATTGGAAATGGATTTGTAAGGAATTTATTTTACAAATTGTAAGAGTTTTATGACCAGGGATGCAAGACTTTTTAAACAGGGATCAAAATTTTAAAAAATCTGAGGTTTTTCCTGTGCCGTCTAACACTATGATGTCCACTTTGTGTGGCCTAGACTATACGAAAAGGACCCATAACTTTATACTTTGATCATAGGCTTCAAAGGGGCAAATAATTAGTTCCGTGCTTATAAGCTTCCGAATCCCATAAATAGATGAAAGAGTAAGACAATATGTGTATTAGCCTTTTCTCTCTCTGTGGGGGTGCACTCTAAAAACGTAATAGGTAAAATGAAACAGGAAGGTGCTATTTTTTTACCAGGTTTCGAGTCAATATGCTACCCACACAATTCTGGTTAGATTAACAAAGAAATCCGGATAAATCCCTTGTAACACGTTTTATTCTAGGTTAATTTTAACAACGAATGCGGTTAATTCTAGCACTTTATCCTGGTCAGTATTAATTTTTACCCGCTGAGGAAATATTAATGTAAATGTGTTGCTATTATAAAAACTAACAACATTGAGTATTTTCAAAGGTAGGATGGAAATTCTTTTCGCAATTAAATTGCCATGCAGATAATTATTGAATAGTACTGTACTGGTCGTATAGTACTGTATAGTGACTACTGTATTATAGCTGTAGCCTAACGAGTACCAGGCCTAATGTTAAGTAGCGACATGCCCTTGATAAATTTTTCGATTAATATATTTGTTATGATCAACTGCATGGTCATTTAATTCCAAAAAGAAATGACAGATTACCTTTGAAAATACTGTGTAATGTTTTCAGCTGCATTCTATTGGTTTCCGGCAAAAAAATTGATAGCATCAACAATGGAACTCTTTTGTCGTCTACAGTTTGTTCATTTAGTGGGCGGCGCGTGAGTATCCGGGGATGTTTGTTACTTAGCAACAAATCTCTGCTTTAAGACTTTTCCTGGTTAGATGAAGCAGGGCGCTGTCATGACAGCACCTTGCTTCATGTATTTTACCAGTCAGCTTACAGTCTAACACTTTCCTGGTTGAAAGAACCATGCAAACGTTACTCATCGAGCAACCATGAACATCTAACCATTGTGCTTTAAGAGTGTGGGTGTCTCTGTTTAGGCTGGGGCAGTAATACATAACTAGTTTTGTGCTAGGTAGCACATAACTAAATAGGTATTACTGCGCAGCCTAAAATGACCCCCTCCCCTTAAGACACACACACCTCAAGGCAAGAGAAAGGGCAAATACAAATGTAAGTTTCAATGGGGCAAATAATTAGTTCTGAGCTACCCGGTCATGCCGGTAGAACGGAACAAATATTTTACCCCATTGAAGCCTATGATGAAAGAGTAAAGTTCAGGTTCCTGTTGGTACCAGAACATGCAAGATTTGGGATATTTCATGATGTTTTCCAAAATGTAGCCTACTCCTTCGTATGAGGGTACTTTCAACAGGGGTACACCGGAGGTGTTGGCCCCTTTTAAGTTGAAGTCAAGTAGTGTTATACACACTCACCAAATTACTCAAATTTTGGTACGGATCCATAGTAAAATAGTTTCCCATGAAACTTTTTTCTGAAGCATATCTCATAAAGTTTGGATATACATAGTCAAGACCCAACCCTTCTTTACCACTCCTAAAATTTTCAACTTCTCCACTTCCTGTCCTACGAAAAGGAACCTCTCGAAAATATTTTCATCAGCATTTTTCAGACTTTGGGGGGTCTCATTTTGGGCTGCCGCAATAATTCCTAGTTAGTTTGTGCTATATAAGTTTCACACACCTAATCCAGGCTATCTCTTTAAGACAAATAATACTACATCCGGTACTAAATCCCTACCCCACACACACACTCAGCATTGTATGACCCAAAATTTCACTGTACCCTTTGGGTCCTAGATAATCAACTACATTTGACTGTGCAATATCTAACATATGTAAAATACACATATGATGCTCGAATGGTCTTTACAAACAACAAAAACAGTAAGAAAATAGCAGTGACGTAGGAAAATGATGGAAGCGTGTGACCGCCTCCACTCTCAAGAGTGGGGGGCAGACACCCTCTTTTACTTTTGAACATGTCATTGCTCCCCTCCAACCCCTTAGAAACCACTCGGCATGTTCGAGGTCCTCAAAAGTCTTGCCGAGTCTTAGAAATGTCAAGAATTACCTTAGAATATGCCAAAATTGAGGAATTTCCATCCGGCTGGTCCTCTATTATGTCTCACATTTAATAGCCTAGACTCCAGGCCACTCACATTCTCCCAATTTTTGAAAATATTCTTGCACCAGTCGATTCCAAGATTCCACACTTTTTTTACAAACAATTATCTTCCTCCACCAATGGACATCAATCGTGACGGAAGGAATGGTTGCGGTATACGTAACATAGTGACTTTTTCTGGACAAGGACATTTATGGTCCTCAAAATTCTTGCTAACTGAACTTAGTAGAAAGACCCCAAAATAATCCTAGAAAATGCTAAAGTTGAGGATCTTCCGCGGACTTCGACCCCTGGACCCCAATTTGTACGTAAACTATTTTGAAATTGCCACACTTTCCTTCTTAAATATAGGCACCACAGAACTAATCAGGTATTACTGCGCCAGGCCAAATGAGACCCCCTCCCCCTTCCCCGCCCACCTTCTCTCTTCCAGATCAGTTAAAAAAAGTTATAATTATCTTGGGTTTGGCTTACTAAACTACACTCCGCGTCAAAATACTTGACACTTTTTCCCCTCTCCCCTGTTTCAATGTTGTTCGTTTCTCGGCATGCCAAAAAGGAGACACAGAGGAGAGCTGAAATTTAATTTCAACATTGAAAAGGGGTCAGAAGGGGAATGAAAAAAGGTGTCAAGTACTTTTGTCGCAAATTGTAGGTATAGTGCCATCGTTTTTGCTCAAGCGTTTTAAACCCGGAAGTACAGTGCAAGAATGTTTAATATTTAAATTTGATTTGAACAATCGTGACAGTCTGTGAGTATTCGTTTGACTGGTCCATTGAGTTTGTAATGTACAGTTATTCCTTGCCAGCTTTACGCTGTGCTGTGGGTGTCCAGTTCTGACTAGTCAGGTAACATTCTGACCGTAATATACATGTACGCTATATATAGCCACTACATTACTGCTATACACGGTTAGACAACGCTATATACTTTGTAACGTTGAAACTACTGCATTGTCTTATCATAGAAGCGTAGATGAATTTCGACTACGCGCTAGAATAATGAAACAAAAGAGCATGAAAATTAACACCTCAACTTTTGCCTAATGTAAGTTACCACACAAACAGACAAACATAAAGCTGAACAACTTATTTTAACTTAGGTTTTAATAAATTTCCCAAATTCTCTGTAACAAAAAAGAGGGTAAAAATGGCAAATTCTCTAAAAGAAATTCAATGGTCTTGTGCACAGATGATAGCGTTACAACTAATGTTGGAAACGCACGCGTACAACTAGAAATTGAAAAAGGAGTGGCCAAAACGGGCGCAGATACAACAAAAATCACACTGCGCGTTCGTTTAAAAACGCGAAATTGTGTTGCTGCGCACTATCAATATTCGCTCGAATTTGACTACCTCGTGCGCTTGTTTGTTTGCTAATATTGATATTGAAACATCTGTACTTTTTGGGTGCTAAAGCATAACCTTGTTTGCATGAAATGTTACCCCAGGATAACTTAAGTCAAACTAAGTTCACCTTTTGCATATTTCTAAAGCTGTCCTGAACTGACTTTTTTGTGTGTGAGATGCACAATTGGTGTATCTCATCCCATGCATTCCTTTAATTTGTATGTCACTTATCCTTGAGAAAAAGTGTGGAATTTGTCTGACATAAGCTTACTGCCTTATGCTGAGTATATACTAGATTTAGCATTCTCTGCCATCTGGTCCTTATCACATGACTTGTGAGCTGGGTACTTTCGTTAAAAATAGTTAAGTAGGGATATGTGATGTCTTCAGTTTGAGTTGAGAATCAGTTTGAGTACAGAACCAGTGTTAGGTCTCATCGAGGTTAGAGTTGTAGGCACCTGGAACAGGGAAGCAAAGTAGAACTTAGCCTAAGTCGTATAACATAAGAGCTTTAAGTCAAGCGAAACCTAGTGCATTGCTCTGACCTATTTCTCTTTTTGTTTTATCCGAGTGTGAATTTGAGACCACGTAATAAATCGTAATAAATGTTTTGCCTAGTTACGTTCTTTAGTTTCCTGCTTTTCTGGTCACCCAGCACCTCGGACCATGGACCCCGCCCCCTGTTTTCCCTCTCGGCATGTTTCAGATTATACGTGTAGTACATAAGTAACACGCACGTAGGACGCACACTGGTGCGTTCATACGCTTAAGGTTACACAGAGGATGCACATACGCACTCCAAATATGTCAATAATTTCTTTACGCAAGTGTTCTATCTTCTTATTGGTTAAAAATAATGCTTACGTGCGTGTTACATTTTTGTCAAGACGCTCGCAAAAAATGTGTCGAAACTTTATTTTTGAATGAAAAATGTGTATCCTTTTAGGACAACAATTGAGTTATTACGATATTCACAATGTGTAAAACAAAATCAAGTTTCCGTGTGCTGATTTTCAGGTTAAAATAAGTCTTCATATCAAAAAACAATTTGCCCAAATTTTCTAAGCAACTTAAAAAAACACGTTGAAGCCCATTGAATTTGCTGAAGTGTATTTTTTGTTATCTATGTAATCGTTCATATTCTAAAGCAGAGATTCAGAGCGAAGAAGTTGGAGTATGAAGATTCGTACTAATAGTTGGGTACCTACGGGAAGAGGGGGTACCGTGCATCCCCCCCCCCCCCCTCCGCCCCGGGACTAAATGAAACATATTTCTTTAGGTTCCTCATAGAGTGCTAAAAGACAATCAAGATGTTAACAACAACAAAAGTAGCTTTTCTAGGTACAAATCAAGATGGCGTCCAAGGTGGCTGCCGTCCACCTACTTCATAGGTCATATGTCACTGCGCTTACATTTTATTTGGTAACTTCCCTTTTAATCACCCAAATGGCATGAAATTGGTCAATCTGTTTAGAATATATTACCTTACATGTGCAGTAGAAATTGTGGCGCATCGCGAATGTTTGTTGCTATGGTAAGCGACAAAATCTGAATACAAATCAATACAAGTTCAGAAACATTTGAATTTTTAAAGCAAATTTGTATTTTAAACCATTACTTGAGTTATAATGGTACTTTATGACATATCATGAAAACCTGACAATATTATTTCTTTTAGATGAACTGTGAAATCATAGAAAGAAACAAAATATTTTCACTGCCATTGCAACATGTTATACATTTATGAAATCTTTTATTTTGTAACAATTTTCCGTTTTTTCCTCTTTAATTCTTAATCAATTTCATGTTCACAAGATTCTTTGTTGGAATGGTTATATGCATACATTACTTTATCATAAAAAAATACATATCATCACATAAAACATGTACATCTTAAGCGACGGAAAACTTAAATTGATATTTTATCATGTATCACATGTCCACCACTTTATATAACATGTATGAATTTTCATAAGCATAACAAACTATACGAAATATGATGTGTGCCAATAGACAGATGGACAGATCAGAATAGATCAATCTATATCTACTATAGATCTAAATTCTAATAGATTTTCCAAATAAACCGAAGAACTTAAGGAAGACGCTCCTATATTAAGACATTTTGTTTAGCAAATGCGAATGGACAGCTCTACATTAGGAATAAATTGGACTGTACTAGGATTTTTAATTTGTAATGGAATATACTTAAAAGGAAATATATATTATATATATATATATATATATATATATATATATATATATATATATATATATATATATATATGTATATATATATATATATATATGTATATATATATATATATATATATATATATATATATATATATATATATATATATATATATACATATATATATATATGCATATATATATATATATATATATATATATATATATATATATATATATATATATATATATATACACACATATATATACATATATATATAAATATATATATATATATATGTATATGTGTGTATATATATATATATATATATATGTATATATGTATATATATATATATATATATATATAATATATATATATATATATATATATATATATATACACACATATATATACATATATATATATATAAATATATATATATATATATATATATATATATATATATATATATATATGTGTATATATATATATATATATATATATATATATATATATATATATATATATATATATATATATATATATATATATATATATATATATATGTATATATATATATATATATATATATATATATATATATATATATATATATATATATATATATATATACATATATATATATATATATGTATATATATATATATATATATATATATATGTATATATGTGTGTGTGTGTGTGTGTGTGTGTGTGTGTGTGTGTGGACATTTTCGCAACACCTGCAAATTGCTTGTATCGTCTATAGTACGGATAGCTCAACATTATACTGAAAAGAATTAACACCATAGTTTGCCAGGCAAAAGCCATGGAAGGAATATTCTTTTGTAGTAAATCACTGCCGTAACTACTATCTAGATTAGAGGGATCAGATTCACTTGATGAAAGGATAGCATCATTTTCATCATCATCAATAGAAATGTCATCATTTGAGTTTTGGTCGTGCGGCTCATTGACTTTTGCTAGCAGACCATCAAGTTGGTGAGGCAAGACCGGCCTTGCTGACCAAACTGGCTCTAAAAAAAAAATTCAAACGAGTCCAGCCATGCCTAACTGGAGGTGGAATTTCAGGAAACGGTATGTGTGCATGTTTCCATTGACCTGCCCTGTAGTTCGCTTGCTTGATATGAGGAACTAAAGATCTTGTACATGGCGGCAAGCGAGACAAGTCCACTTTGGAGCAGGCTTTGGGTTTCCTTCACCAACCATCTCCTTCAGCATTAGGGTACGAACAGCATTCACTCGCTTAACTCTCGGGAAGCTATACATAAAGCAAACAAACTCTTCCAGCTCACTAACAAGTTCATCTGTCACCTCCCAGTTGCCACCCAGTTTAGCGAAACAGCCCTGATATTCTGGTTGTTTTTGTAGCTTCTTTAGTGGAAGTACCTTTTCTTTGCTTTTAAATCACAATTTGTATCTTCGCGAGTGAAACAATAGATACCAAGTAGCAATAGATACCAAGTAGCAATAGATACCAAGTAGCAATAGATACCAAGTAGCGAATCAGAGAAGTTAGGGCCAAGGTGATAGACTATCTCAGTGATGTTTAGAAGTCTTCGTTTATTTCCACTTCCAGTGTCAAAGTAGATGGCCATAGGAGTTAACTTCTATGCGTTGTATAGTGATATAAAGAGATCTCACTGTCTGAGCTGCGCAAAACAACTTGCTTATAGCCTTGATTCTTTGCGTAGAACATGTTCACAATAATGCGTGTGAATGCCCATCGATGGAGATAAGTTGGAATGCAACACCTTCAACTATTAGTACGACCTTCCTCTCAACTAGCCTCCATGCTGCTTCAGGACAATTCCAAACATCAAGCATGAGTTTGCAGAATTGCTTCTCATTCTCACCATTCTGAAGAATTGCTTTAAAATCATATGGCTTTCGTGAATTTACACTTTCCAGGAGGATTATTTTAGTGCATCCGCGCCGAAGCCGCCCCTGGATTTTACAGAATCTGCTGTATACATATCAGTAGAGAATATCACATCTTGTTTGTGACTCAATTGGTCAAGAAACTTGGAAGAAACGTTCCTAAGGTTGAAGTAACATCTCTTCGTATATGAAAGTGGGCATTGCCATCTTCAATGAATAGGATCTCTTCAGCAGGTAGTTAACACAAACTGTACAGCTGCTGCCTTGTTGGTTTTGGACATAAAACCATCCGGTGTCCCAAGTGAGTGTGGAACTGGAGTGATAGAATATGTCATCAGTTCTGAAATATCAATTGGCTTTGGCAGTCATTGGGACTTGACAAGGATCTGGAAGGCAATATCTCTCTGTTACTGATATTTGATAACATTGCCTTGAATAGAGGAAAGCTTGACTTTTTATTTGCTTTCTCCGTGGTTTTTAGCTTTTAATTAGTTTCTTTGTCCTGTCAAAGAAATACTTTTTTTCTTCTTTATCAGTATGTTTCTGCAGTGTTTCATGGACGAACTGTTTTTCCTCTCTTCGACCAATTTCTTCAGCAGTGAGAACATCTTTCTCTACATCAGGGGTGGATTGATTCCAAGATGAAAGACTGTAAAGGTGGTCCCAACATCAATCTCAAAAGGGTTCAGAAATCCACCAAACTGCCAAAGGCATCCAAGATGCGTTTCACTGCATTTTCACTTCTTTTTATTTCTGATGTTGTTTTCCCATGATGTTTTCATATCTAGAATCATCTGGATTACCACTCATGCCACTCATTTGCAATGAGCTTGATAATCTATGCTGAAGTTCAGAAGCGGTTCGGATCCATCTCTGGTATAAACCATAGTTCTCCAGTATTCCAGTTAGCCCAGCTCCACTAGCACCACAAAGAGACTTTGCAAACTTCATTAAGGTTTCCTCCGTTGTCTTGTCCACAGCACATCAATTGCCAGGAAAATGAGAACGGGCAACAGAAATGATTCCATTCTCTAATAGTTGTGTTGCACCAGGATGACTGACCTTGATATTTGACAGAAATATGCATGGTGAGATACCTTGAATAGTTGATGCCCCAAAGCTGAAGAACAAGTCGACCATTTCTCCCATGCACTTGTAATGTAACTTGAAATGGTTTTTCACTGCATAAATGAGCGACGGGAATGGTCCGGGAAGGTCATCCAGAATTTTGCAGTCATTGTTTCGGACTTTCTCTTGGAACGTGTGATACTCACTCAGGTACTGGATTAGAGATGGGTCTTGTATTGCAGCAAGAAGATTTGTTTTCATTACATTTATGATGAAGGTATCAAGAATATCTGCATTAGTTGTTTCAGCAGCAGTTTCATCTTTCTGAATAAAGAAAGACGAGATAAGTAATCTTTCCAAGGCTTCACTGACAATCTTGAGGTACCAGACTGATTTATTGTAGCTTTTTCCATTAAGCACTCCTCGCAAGCAGACATATGTGATAATGATCTCAGAGCAACCAGAGCCAGCCGTTTTATGTCCAAGCATATTCAAGTAGTTCATAATGGTATGTACAATGTCGATAAGAATGATATGCTTTCATTACCACACCAATGTCAAAGGTGGTAATAGTGTAGTGCTAACCAACTTCCTTTGTAGCTTGCTCGCATTTATTTAACAACTCTTTTACAACCTTGAATTATGTGATAGGCTCAGTAATATATGGATAAAAGTCTACTGTTGTCAGTTTACTGCGACGATGTACAGTGGCAGAGATGAACCCGAAAAGTGCTGGCGCTTGTTGCCTGTATGAACTACTTACTTTGCGACAGAATGTCCATATGAAATATACCTTTAAGGCATTTTGGAGTGCAACATCATTTTTCTGTAACTGATTTACTGTTTTCACTTCCATCTTTCGACCGGTTTTCTTTGCTATGTTAAAAGAAGGAAGGTATGTTACTGCACCCAGCTTTTGTCTTTGCTGTTAAATCCTTGGGATTGTAGGGAGATTGGAGGATATTTGACCATCTTCTGTGTTAATGGATTCTTGGAGCATGATACCAGCAGCAGCATTGAATGCTGGACTACCATGGACACCTGTAAGCAGTTGATTAAAGTTGTCCCACTCAGAATTAAAAACAACATTGCTTGGTGACTTAACAATGCGTGAAGTCAATAGTGATGATGATTGCCCCAGTGCAACACCAACTGCATCCTCTAGTTCCAATGAGAAGGCATAGCTCTCACTGTGCCCAAGCCTGTTGAGAAGGGTAACCAACTGTCTGCTTTGATACAGATGTCTCAAGGCCATACAGAGTAGAATGTGTTTGGCAAGTTCCCAATCTTCATTGGATGCAGCTCTGCACAGATCTTACAATATAATAAATCAGGCGCTGAACTCGGTCTGTAGGGTTTGTGTTATTATTTGAGATGACTAGGTTCAGAAATCCTTACAAAGTAGCAGGTATCACACCATTCTTAACTTTCAAACAACTTGGTGGAGGTGGCCATGGAAGTTCCTTGCTCGCCTCGAATGCTCGGAGAATAATTATTCAAAGGAGCAGTGCGATAGCTTTGATAGTATCCTTTGATGCAAGTCTATGTCTGGGTAACTGCGTATTGAATTGACATGTCACAACTGTAAGCAAAGTAAAAAGGGCAATGTTTTGTCGTCTTACTCTACCTTTATAATTTTGTTTTAAAACTTCAAATGTTTTTTTAAATTTTAAAGATTTGTATTCAGATTGTGTCGGTTACTATAGCAAGAGGCATTTGTGAAGCGGTACCATTTTCATTGCATTTCTGAAGTAATATATTCTAAACAGATTGACCAATTTTCTGGACATTTGGGTAATTAATAGGAATGTTATCAAATAAAATGTAAGCGCAGTGACATATAACATATGAAGTAGGTGGATGGTGGTCATCTTGGACACCACCTTAATTTTCCTCTAGAAGGGCTACTTTCTTGTTTTTCTTGTTAACTTCTTGATTGTCTTTTAGCACCCTATGAGGAACCTTAACAAGTATGTTTCAATTAGTTTTGCGGAGATGCAAAGTTACCACCCCCTCCCTTTCCCCTAGTAGTTTACCAACTATACGGTGCTATACACTTATCATTTATAAAAAAAAATCAAAATATAAATATCAATGCGGTTATTGGTCTCTAGTTCTGCATGAACACTTCAATTGTCAATAAATGTGACTTCGCCCATCACAATAGTATTTTTCCAGTTAGAAAACATTTAATTTCCAGCTTCAAATCATAATTCCCAGCTGAGAAATACCATTTTCAGCTGGAAACACACTTCCCAATTGCAACCAGCTGGAACCAGTTGGGAATCTTAGCTGTTTAATAACTAGATCCAGTAGTCCTTGTGATTCCTTTTTAATACTTAAACTCTTCCAATATCATAGCATCAATTAAATGAAAAGAATTACCGCCAGTATTGATTATATTACAACTAAATAAATTGCGATCAGTAGTTTTAATCGATCCTTTATCAATAGATGACCAGTACTTGCTTGATGTCCTTGAATTCCGGTACGTTTGCGTGAAGGAGATTCTCAAATACTGAGCTGCTGTCGTCTGTTCCTTCTGTTAAATCACAGCAAAGCACCCAAAGGAACTCAAGATGGGGGAAGGGTCCAGTGGCTGGGCTTGAATTAAATGTACTTACACCGTTATCGTATATCCTCAAATCCGTCAATATCTGGGCTCCGTCCCTCAGGACGTCTTGGATGAAGCTCGGGCTTTGACGATGACATGTCAACGTCAGCCTCAAAGGTATCTACAGCAGAGAAACCATGACATGTGATACAGTGACTTGCATATTGACTCATAAACACACATGGATGCAACAAATTAATTCAGCAGGGAAATTAATGTTTTGTAATCGAACACCTTTAGGTAAAGTGTGAAGTTGTTTTGTTTTTCAACAAAAATTTGATTTAAAACAGTATATGATATTTAGAATATATTAAACACATTCTTTTTACACTAAGTATTTCACTGAAAACACATATAAAGTACCAAAATTTAATTTAAATTATGAAAGTCATCTGATGAAGAGGTGAATATTTTTGTTATTAGTTTGATTAAGATTCAATGGGGTTGGTACATGAGAAAAAGGTTTTCAAGTAATATTAAAAATTATCAAAATGAAATTCATCCACTGAAGATACATATTATTGTTTACATGATTATAGCTGAATGTGGTTAATACAAATAAATCATATGAACATTTTGATATCAGCATGATTGCAATTGAATGGGTTGCTACAAGACAATTAGGTAGCACAGAGATATTTCAATTCAATCAAAAATCAAATGTGAAAACAAATTTACGACATAAAAACTAAGTAAAACATGAATAAAACCATGATTTTCTTTAAACTATGGAGAAACTTTTCAAGATGATAATAAGGATATTTCCATATGAATAATAATGATGAACTGATGAAGGAAATTAACCAAAGCTGCCAGTTTACATTACAAGTAATAAGTCAACAACACATGTGAAATGCAGCGAAAAAACCAGTAATAAAATAAAAGTATCTCATGGTACAGAGAAAATGTATAATATCAATGGCACATGTACATTCATAACAAGTACAACACAAATAACGAACACACAAGTTAACCTCACTTATCGTTATATCACGTTAATCATCCTATACATACAGTGTGGGGAAACTATGATGCGTAAATTATGTAGCCATGTTTATTCCCGCGTGGCTCACAGAAAATAGATGAATTATACCATTTCCAAGTAAGTTTTATACGGGATTATTTTGTGGATAAACAATAAATTTGTTGTGAAGCTAGTGACAACAGATTTGTAATATTTTAGCGAAGAATATTCTCGGGGAAGTTGTGTAAAGTTGAGACGTTCTGCCAAAAAGTTGTCTTTTATCTCCAATGGCGTGCGTATGAAAAAACTATAGCCTTCGTGAGGCCGCAGATCAGTAAACAACAGCAATCACACAATGTCAGCATACAAAAAAGTGAAAGAAATAACGGCCAAACGATGCTAAATGATTCCATAACTAGCCTAGGTCCATGAAGGCCTTAAGCTATGCATATGCCTAATGTTAGGGCTACGAGTAGCATAGTTTGATAGTGGGCCCGGAGTTAATGCAGTTAAGAAATTGTGTTTTTCTTTGTGCCATGTTCGAGATTTTGCCCCAAATCGATTCAAATTATTTATACTTACGCCAGAACCCATGTATACTGAGTATAAACAGACCTATTCTATAGTGAAATCATCCCAACGTCTGAAAGTTATGCCAATCTAATTTTTAATTATCTCGCAGAACTGGTACAACGCAAGTGATAGGCTTATAGCTAGTGACAAAATGATTCAAGGTTAATTAACGACTTTTGTTCTTAATGATTCCCGTCCTCCAAAAATAATATAAAAACGAAAATCTTATAAAAGCAACTTGCTTGGTTTACATGTCTCCGCAACGCCATTTAATTTGTACGGAAATGTTAAAACAGCAATTTTCAATAGAATGAAAACATATTTTAAAAACTCGCTCTCTAACGTAACTTGTCGTTTTTTCTGCCCGGCCCAGCCGGTAGCGTCTTTTTTTTTTGCAGTTCAGAATTGCAATTACAGATTTTTTCAGCCAATCATATACAAGAATGACAATGACGTAATTAAATATGAATATTCATATACAACTTATGACATATCGTCTGAAAAAAATAATTTGGGACTTAGTAATTCCATGACAGCGAGTGAATAACATTACTTTGCCGGAAAATAATGGCAAAAACCTGACATCACAGAGATGGCAAAATTTAAGATGTGCTACGAAGCGAATCCTCCTTTGAATATCGAGGAAGTAGTTAACAACGTCCCTTTATTATTCCTTTCTCATGGGGGTTGTTATTTTTGGCTGGGAATAAATATGTTTTTTAGTTCACTGTGCAGTATGTATTGTTCTTAGAGCAGCGGCAAAGCTACAGGGCCATGCGGGCCAGGGGCGAGTATGTTTTGTATATACATAACTGTGTATAACCGTATTTGTTACGGGACCCCTTATGGCAGAAGGGGGGTGGGGGCACTTCCCCGTTAGTTACGCCGCTGTCTTAAAGACATATACACCTATGAAAATATTTTTATAATTCATTACGGTATCATCATGCTAAGCGTTTGACAAGTAAAAATGAATATGATGACAGTTCCAGGCCTTAATTTTCTTCCGAGAAGTGGGATGGGGGACATAACCCCTAACAGTATAGGCGTACGAGGCGAGTGAGAGAGCAGGTGCTGCAGCCCTTGATCAAAAAAAAGTGCGACTAGTCGGCAAAATGTATCAATGCAGTCAGGAAAAATGAAGAGAGAAAATGGCAAGAAATTACTGGGTATAAAATGGATGTTATTCTGTAAGAAGCAGAGTTAAAATTAGCATTGCGAAGTAAGATTAAAACCAAAAGTAGCAAAAATACTTACAATTTTTTGTCTAGAGTCTAATAATGCATAGTAATTCATCAAAATCAAGTTTCCTAAACAAAAAATTGTAAATTTGTTTAAGTTATTATTTTTTTGGTCAAAAATTACTGCCGCCTTATGGACGTTTTTTTTAATATATGTACCCCCTCTTGACAACAAAGCTGAATGCGGCTTTGCTCGAATGTCCGCTCTGTGTATTTTAATCATTATGTGAACATCAACAATTACGTGTCAACGCATGTAAGATCTATATTAAGAGAAAAGTTCATTGTTCATATTGCATACAGCACCATGCAGGTAATGATTTATGAATGATAAGACATTCACTTTATCTGCCATGACATGAAAAAGAATTATATGATATTTTTGTTTTAATGCTTTTCCCTCACAGCCAGTTTTCCGATGAATCCAAACAGTATGAAAATAAAACAGGCATACATAAAACATTTCTCTACAAATGCTAATCGCTCCACGCATTAGATTAGTACCATTGTTTTAGTCAACATTATCTTCATGCAATAGCTTACAAAGTGTAGCAGTTTCCATGGTTTTACCCATTCTAAAGTATGGAAGGGTTTTACTTTTGTTTCCAAGTCTAGTTGGACAACTTTTCTTGAGTATACATCTCCTACTTCTGAAACATGGAGGTTGTCGATACTCACGTAAGGTCATTGACACCACAGAAATTGTCTACAAAAGAGAGTTATACAAATCTGAAGTTAATTAGTTAATTAGGTAATTTTTCTATTCATAAGACCCCGGAATCAAAATCCTCACACCGTCACTGATTAGATCTGCCATTTATTAGTTCGGTTCTTTTTTTAATTCTATTTTTTTATATATATATATATATATATATATTATATATTCAGTACAAATTTAAAACCTTTGTAAAAAGTAAAAGTACATGCATATACATATTAAAACACATATGCGCACTAAGCTATTATACTTGTATTGTTTCATAAATTACGCAAATTACTGTATCTAATTTTCCATGAAGAACAACTTTTGGTGTTTTGTGAAACGTGAATTTGAATGATCACTCAATTCAAAATTTGTTGCAAATTCTGTCACAAAAATTAATGACATTCAACTAACTTGTAAAAAATCAAGAGTATAAACTAAGAATGGTGATATCCAGTATTTATGTGGTCTTCATTTTAGTGCTCTAAATTCGCTAAATAAATCATTTCACCGTCTTGCCTTTGTGCATCCTCTCATTTTGGAGTTATGTCATATGACCAGTCGTGTATTTAGTAAGGGTCATAGGGGTAACTTGACCCCCTGCCCTGCGAATCTCTGTACTGGTATGTAAAATGTAAGTAGTGGGTTATACCAGTATACAGTATGCTAAACATCATATTAGGGAAATACTGTGAGAAATTAAAGAAGAATTATCGTCCCATAAATACGTTCAGAAGAGATCGCCGTTGTGTTGTTTACGTCACTTCCGTTTTTCACTTTTCCTTACTGATTGCGAGAAATTAGTGACGTTATCGATAACACACGTAGGCTCCTTATATTCTGTCCGGCGAATGTGTGATCAATAACATCGCAGATATCTCGCAATCAATTAAGAAAATGGAAAACCGGAAGTGACGTTGACAGCTCGGCGGCGTTCACTTTTGAATTTAGTTATGGGACGATACCTTTGCTTGAATTTATTATGAATTTCGGTACATAACTTTGTTCCTAGCAAAATCAAGTCTTTAGTTTTTGAAACATTTCTAAGAATTATTCTTTAATTTTCGGGAACTTTTATTATTCAATTTCCTTCATTTCCTTTGATTTTCCAGGAAAGTTTTACGAAAATCTTTCATTTTCAGGAACTTTTTTTAAGCAGTTACACATATTTCCAATAATTGTACCGAAATTTCCCAATAAATTTCCTTCATCCCCCTTCCCCCTCCTCAACCGGGAAGGTGAAATCAGAATCTACCCTTCCCTTCTATACGCCTCTGCGTACAGCCCTTTTCTGATAATTACCATTTCCCCCGCTCCCTGGCACTGAAAGCTGAACACGCCACTGCATATGACGCCACTTTGATTACCACATGGAAAGGGTTCATAATTGTATACACGTACCAATCAGATTTTTTAGAATTTAAAATGTTGGTAATCTGCCTTCTAGCATCTTCAAACTCATACATCCCTCTTTGGAAGGCTGTTGCAAGGTAAGACTTATGTGGCAATATCTTGCTTCATCCTGCATCACAAGGGAAATATGAAAATATACCTTGGTTAACTTTGATTTATTAGTTAGTGTAGTTAGTACAGCTACTACAACTGTATACCTACATCAGTTTGAATCCATCAAGTTTGCTGGTAGTAAAGAGGGTTGTAAGTAATTTATTGAATTAGGTTATTAAAAACAATATTTGAAATTAATAACTTTGATAAAAGTTCTTTACTAACTTTGGGCACCAGTGTTTGTGTTAACTGTAAATTTCAACTAATTTTGAGGGAAGGAATTTTTTTGACACTGGGTGCGAGGGGCGGAGAGGGAGGGGGGAGGGGGAGAATTGATTTTTGTCCCAACAGACCTATGAAAAATTTATACGAGCCTCATATATCCAAAAACTATTTGTAAAGGAAGAATTTTGGGAGGAAGAAAATTTCCTAAAACTATTAGAAATTTTGAAAAATATGGCAATATTTCCAGAAATTAGAGGAAAATTTCTCGAAAATTAAATTTCCCAATATGTATCTCTTTGAAATAAGAAAATATGCGAAGGAAATCTAAAAATCAATTCGTCAGATATGAATTATTGGGATGGGCAAATGGTACTGAAGAGGATGGGGGGGGGCGAAATAGGGTTGTAGAGGAAGCATGATGAAGGAAGGAGATAATTTTATCTAGATGGGGTTTTTTCTGGAAAAGCTCGGCTATTGAGTTGTGGGGGGAGCGAGGGAAGCTCTAGGAAGGTTGTACGGGGAATAAGCAAGGACGATATGGTGGACTGTGAGGGTGCAATGGCAATTGTTGTAGAGGGGTGGGGGAAATAAGGAGGTGGGAGTGAGTGAGGTGGGTGTGACCTATTCTAAGGCGAATAGTGTGGACTTTGTCGACAAGGGAGAGACTGTGAATGGTGGATTTGATCGGAATGGTGGGATGGATGACGTGGAGTTTATTATCAATTTGGTAGTCCCACGAGGTTTGCCAGCGATCACGAACAAGGAAAGTGATAAGTGGTTTGATGTCAGAAAGGGTTTTGGGAAAGAGGTAGGGAGAGGTTCAGGGCAAAGCTTTGCGGCTGCATCAGCTCTGTCATTGCCAGGGATGTCAACATGGCTGAGCATCCAGAAGAAAAGAATACTTTTCTTGCAGGACGGGGACGAAAGGAAATTACAGAGGGGGAGGTGGGATATGGGCTTATCCCATTTAAGATTGAGTAAAGAAGTAAGGACAGCCTTTGAGTCGGAGAAGATGGCAAAGTGGCTAAGCGGGGAGTACTCAATAAAGTTGAGGGCAAGTAGGATGGCCTTGGTTTCGGCCGAGAAGATGGACGAGTATTTGGGAAGCCTGCTACTGAGGGTGATGTCTTGGATGACGGCAACAACAGCTGCCTTGTCACTTTCCTTGATTCATCAGTATAGATGTAGTTTCAGAGTTGATTTGGTTGTGGAGGTTGATGAAAAGGTTAGGATGGGTTCGGGTTTTGTAATGAGTGGAGAGGCCCAGGTGGATAGAATGGAGAAGGGAGGGAGGGGGAAGGCCCAGGGCTTTTATTGTGGATGGTATTGATGTGGTTGATGTAAGCGTTGTGAGCGGCACAGTAGACAATATTGCCGTAGTCGAACTTGGCACGAATGGTGAGCCTGATGATTTTGAGGAGAACATGGGGGTTCGCACCCCAAGTGGTGTTGAAGAAGGGACGGAGAAAGTTGAGGGAGCTATTGCATTTCTGTTTCAGTTTGGTGATGTGTTGCTTGTAGGAGAGCTTGGGGTACCAGGGTTAAATGCAGGAACTTAGTGGATGCAATTGTCATTGAGCACGAGGTTCGAGTTGGGGTGGAGGTTGTTGAAATGACAGAAGTGCATGCAGACTGTCCTGTCTTTGGAGAATTTAAAACCATTATTGCTGCACAGTCTTGCATCCAATTGAGGCTGAGTGGGAGCCTATTTTCGACAAGGGGAAAGCTAGGGAAGGAGTAGAAGATGGTGAGGTTGTCCACATAGAAGGCACGTTTGATGTTGCGGCCAACGTTTCTCGCGATGTCGTTAATGCTTATGTTGAAGTGAGTGGGGGAGAGGATGCTGCCTTGGGGGACGCCCTTTTCTTGGGGGTAGGGGTTGCAGAGAATGTGTCCAATACGAACTTGGAACTGCCCGGTGAGAGGACGTTTTGAATAAAGATTGGAAGGTGGACTCTAAGGCCGATGGTGTGAAGTTTGCGGGTAATGCCATATTACCAAGTAGTGTCGAAAGCTTTCCCGAGGTCGAAAAAGATGGCAATGAGAAATTCTTTTTTTGCAAAGGATTCCCGGATAGAGGTGTCGAGCGTAACTGGTCTAGGGTGTTGCGACGCCTCCGGAAGCCGCTTTGGTGAGGGGAGAGGGTTCTGTTGGTCTGAAGGAACCAGTTTAGTCTCTGGTTAATGATCCTTTCCATAATTTTACAGAGACAACAGATAATGATGATGAGACGATAGCTGGAGGGGTCGGGATTGTCCTTCCCTGGTTTGGGGACGGGGGTGGTGATAGCTGTCCTCCAGATAAATGTAAATGAGTGTGAGGACCAAATGTGGTTGGGGATGGTGAGTAGGGTAGTGGTGGCCTTGTTGGGTGGTTGTTTCAGAAACTGGTAGGGGATGTTATCTGGGCCTTTGCAGATGCAGCCAGCGTCGTGGATGGTTTGGCTTAATTAAGAAAGGGTGTGAAGATGGTGTTGTAGCTCTCGGTGTTGTCGTAAGGTCGGAAAGGTGATACTGCGGGTTTTACCGCGAGCTTTTTTGGCTTTAAAAGCATTGGGGTAGTTGGCCGAGAACGAGATGTTGCTGAAAGAGGCGGCGAGGTGGTTAACGATATCCTTTATCACGGTGAGAAGTTACCATTCCAGGAAAACTGGGAGATGGAAGACTTTCCCATCCTGCCGTGGAAGCTGTTAACTATTCTCCAAATCTTCTTAGTGGGGGTGTTGGTGGTGAGAGAAGCGATGAATTTGTTCGAAGTGTTAGTTTTACTGTCCTTAATAGTGCGCCTGGCCTTGCCTTGGCACGGCTGATGCGAAAGAGGCTGAGGTTGTGGATGGTCGGGTTAGTTTTGAAGTTCTTGAGGGCCCATCATCTTTTCTTGATGGCGGTTTGCAGTCATCTTTGAACCAGGGTTGGGAGTGCAGGGGGTCAGTTAGTGGGTTTGGAGGTTTTGGGAATGGAGCCGGTGTCGATGTTGATAAGGATGTTACTGAAGTTTGACATGGGATCCTCACCCTGGAGGAGATGGGGGAGAGGTGACAGTCGCAGAGGGTTTCGAAAAGGGGCAAGTCGGCCTTCTTGAGGTTCCAGCTAAATTCAAGGAGGAGGTTAGGGGAACAGATAAACAGGTCAATACAGGCGAGGGAGCCTGTGTCAGGGTATGGATAGGTCGGGGAGTGAGTATTGAGCAAGGAGAGGCTGTGCTGTCCAGAGGTGTTTTCGACGAGCTTGCCTCTGAGGTGGTGGTATTGGAGCCCCACTGGGAATTGTAGGCGTTGAAGTCACCAAGAAGGGTGAAAGGGGAGGAGAATTGAGAGATGGCTGGTCAAGGCTGGTTGGCTGAACGTTGGCGTTAGGGGGGGGGGGGAGGTAGATTTTTGCAAAGCGTGAAGGTTTTGTGGAGGAGATAGACATACAGATTGCCTGAATGTCAGTCTTCACATCAACAGGGCTGTGTGGGATATCCTGTCTATCTAGAATGGAGACGCCCCCACAGGCTCTGTCGGCGTCCAGGGAATAATGGTCAGTGGTTTTCAAGAAGGTTTCTTGTAGGCAGAAGACAAGCGAGTTAAAGGTGGTGGCCAGTAGGTCAATTTCTTTCGAATTGGCCTTAGGGCTCCTGATGTTCCAGTGTATAATGTTGTGGGTGTTATTGTATTTGTTTGTGTTGTACGCCATAAGGAGGCAAGGGGTATCTGGAAGAAGATCTGTTGGGTCTAAGTTGGATTGTTTTTTTTCTTCTTTGGATCTGTCCTTGTTTCTTTGGGAGCGGTTGTTTTTAAAAGTTGGACGAGAAGTATGTTCGGTGTGTTCGGTAATTGTTTTCCTTTACTTAATCCGCTAATGTGGCGTAAATAATAACCTAAGCGCAATATATATGTGAGATACATGCACAGTCTTAAATTGTTCTATAGTCACCTCATGCATAGCATTTTACATCAGATAAACGGGACGGGAAATGGTAAGATGTATTGATGGGTATGATTAATTATCAACCAAACACCAGATATAGTCCTCATAATAGCCACGGAGCAGAGGAACCAGTAGGAAGGCAAAACACCGCCGGGCGGTGTTGTACCATGCAACTCAAATTCACAAATGATGCCCTCACCTTAATATAGCTAACTTTTTCCTGTGTGCATAAACAAAATTATCATACTAACACTGCAACAGTTCTTGAGGAGAGATGAACATTTCCTGCAATTGAAATTACTTAACCATGACATCAACCCCGAAATTATCAATATTATACGTTTTATCTCTGGATAAGATTGAACAAAAGTTAGTTCCATCTTGAATCGTCTTGATAAAAACACATACCCGTGCTAACAAACATATAATGGGTGCCTCCTCTTTCAAACTTCCTAGATCAATTGATCCAATATGATCATTATATTGATTATTGTAATGAGTTTATGGCGGTGATCAGACAATTAGAAAGATTCTGCTTTTTCCTATATTTGCATAAAATCAATATTTGTGATAGCACTCCAGCTGCAGTATTTGAGGAGGGTGAAAAATGTCTGCAATTAAAGCTACATAATTATGACGTCATCTCCACCTTACACACACACACACACACACATATATATATATATATATATATATATATATATATATATATATATATATATATATATATATATATATATATATATATATGTATATATATATATGTATATATATATATATATATATATATATATATATATATATATATATATATATATATATATATATATATATATATATATATATATATATATATATATATATACATACATATATATAATATATATATATATACATATAGGTATATATATAAATATGTATATTAACATACATACATATATATAATATATATATATATATATATATATATATATATATATATATATATATATATATATATATATATATATATATACGTATATATATATATATATATATATATATATATATATATATATATATATATATATTTATATATATATATATATATTATATCTATATCAATATATGTGTATATATATATATACATATATATATATATATATATAACAAAATAGGAAAAAATGACAATGTCTCTAGCCAACATAATTTTTATAAACCAAATATTTCGAAAACTCCTGTTTCCTTCTTCAGTGGTATGAAGTCATACCACTGAAGAAGGAAACAGGATCAGTGGGTAATATGGTTAAGTGCATCAAGCGAAATCTAAATATGGTAGAAGGAAGGTCCGGGGCAGCGCACGGTGGCAACGCCTGGTGAGACGTTAGAGAAATCCAGCCCGGTTTCAAACCACAGTACTGGAGATCTTTTGGCAACTGTTTCTTCTCAAGACCATAGTTGGATAGAGCTTAGTGTAACCATAAACAGTCAATACCGTACGGTGGATGATGTTAAGCAGGAGACTGCGACTAATAACTTGTTAACTCAGATGTCACTGACTGGTGAGATAGCTGTAGTTAGATGTGAATGTGGCAAGACCTGCAAATTGCTAAGAGGGCTCAAGATACACAAAACTAGAGCCAGGTGTAAAGGTGCAAAGACATATAGGGAGAGTGGACAAAACAAAGGAGAGACAGGACAATGTAGAAGAGAGAATGGACAATGCAGAAGAGAGACAGGATAGTGCAGTAGAGCGAGCAGGACATTAATGCAGAAGAGAGTGTGTTAATCATTGACAACGACAGAGGTGAAGTACTGAGTACTGAAACAACAGAAAGCTCAAAAGAACACACAGAAATGCATGGGGAGTGTGAAGATGAAAGTGGAGTTATTCCACCAGCTCATAGAGCAGATGATTGGCCACCAGAAAGAAAAACAGATTAAATGGCCCAGGATGAGTGATGCTGATGTCTGGGCTCAATTTTATGTAGATACTGATGCAGTACTTGAGGCCACTGCAGGAGATGTTAAAAGAAAGCTTAGAGCTTTTACAACAATTACTTACAATATTGCTAAGGAGAGATTTGGAATAGAGGAAAGAGATGGGTTCAAAATGAAAGTATCTGAAAATAACCGAAGGAAAAAGATATCATCCGGCTACGGCAGGAAATTAAGAATCTGAACAGAAGATTTAAACAAGCACCAAATGATAAGAAGGAAGGAATTAAAGAGCTACCTCAATCTATTAGAGATCAACTTTGTAGATTAAGACGAACAGGAACCATAAGAAAAGGAGAAAGAAGAGAGAGAATTAGGGATATCAATTTACCAGGGACACTTACAAGTTTACAAGATCATTACTTGGTGAATCCAGGTCTGGATCCCTGCAGAGCTCAAAAGAGGAAGTTGAACAGTTCTTACAGAAAGCTCACAATGACCAAGCTTGGGATGTTAAGTTGCAACTTCATCCCAGAATTTACAGGGGACACCGCCAGAAGAGGAGTTAGATGTCAGTGATCCAAAATGGAAGGAGATCGTAGATGTGGTGAAGAAGGCGAGATCCAGCCCTGCTCCAGGCCCAAGTGGCTTACCTTATAAGATGTATAAGAAGGGCCCCAAGCTCTTGAGGACATTATGGAGACTGCTACGTGTTGTATGGAGGAAGAGCACTATCCCCAGTAGCTGGAAGACTGGTAATGGGGTCTTTGTACCCAAAGAGAAAGATGCTACTACGGTTGACCATTTTAGAACTTTACTTTCCTCAGCGTTGAAAGGAAAGTGTTCTTCTCCATGTTGGCAAAGAAAATGACCACATATATGACAGTCAACAAGTATGTAGACACTTCCATACAGAAGGGTGGAATCCCTGGCTTCTCAGGATGAGTTGAACACACAGCGATACTATCACAGCTGATCAATTAGGCACAAGCTACTCATGGAGATTTGACGTTAGTCTGGTTAGATTTTGCCAATGCACATGGTTCCATCCCTTACAAGCTCATACAATTGGCATTGGAACATTACTATATACCAGACAAGGCGAAGGCAAAGGTCAGCAGCTACTTTGGAGGATTTAGGCTACGTTTCAAAACATCAACATTCACCACAAAATGGCAAGATTTGGAAACGGGTATCATAATTGGATGCACAATTTTATCCATTTTATTTGTTATGGGTATGAACTGAATGATTACTGCAGCAACAAAAGAAGCAAGAGGACCAAAGATGGAGTCTGGTATAGGGGCAACCTTCAATACGAGGCTATATGGATGATCTGACTGTAACAACGACAACGCATGTACAAGCAAGGTGGATACTAGCAGCATTAGAGGATGTGGCAACGTGGGCTAGGATGACATTTAAGCAAAGGAAGTCTCGATGCATGGCCATTTTAAAGGGGAAAGTGGCCAATATATTTCTGCTTAAAATCCAAGGGGAGGTGATCCCGGCATTTAGAGGTAACCCCATTAAATGCCTAGGAAAGTGATTTGATGATTCTTTGGGCGACAAATTAAACGTCAGAAACACAGTGCCACAGGCGGACGATTGTCTCAGGAAGATAGAGAGTTCAGAGTTGCCAAGAAAGCTTAAGACCTGGATGTTTCAGCAAGGGCTCTTACCGAGAATCATGTGGTTGCTGACCATATATGATGTGCCTATTTCTACAGTTGACAGGAAAACGAACAAGTACCTCCAAAAGTGAACGGGGATCCCACCAAGTTTCACTTCCATAGGCCTTTAAATAAGGTATGGGCAGCTGCAGTTACCGCTTACGTCAGTGGTGGAAAAGTACAAGGTTGCGAAGTGCCGCATATCCATGACGTTAAGAGATTCTACAAACAAGCATGTGAGATGCGCCTGTGTTAGCTTGGTTACTGGACGTAAGTGGTTAGGGGAAGATGCAGTTTGTCATGCAGAGCGCAGCTTTAAAAGAAGTGATAATATTGGAAACCTGCGTGTCGGAAGGCAGGGTCTTGGATCCACTCACTTCCAACAATGGAACAAAGCTGGTCCAGCAGAAAGGAGGAATATGATCCAAAATGAGGTTTGGAGGAAGTAAGACGAAAACAGGAATTCAAGAGCCGTTGAACTTGGACCACAAGGAGCCTGGACAAAGTGGGATCTACAATACAGAAAGTTGTCATGGTCAGATGTTTGTAAACTGGAACCTTTCAGAATTTCTGTCCTCCTTCGTTCAGTTTACGACACTTTGTCAACGCCAGTGAACCTCTTCAAGTATGGAATGAGAAAGGACCCAAAGTACAGCCTATGTGAAGAAAAAGGGTCACTGGCACACATACTGAATGCACACAATATTGCCCTGTCACAAAGTAGATATAGGTGGCGTCATGACCAGGTTCTGCAGTCATTAGCTTATATCCTTGAGCAGGAAAGACGCAAGAAAAGAACAGGCAGACAGACCATGTACCAAAAATGGGGGACAAACCACCAACTCGTCGAGCACAGAGGGACAGTCTGTTGCTGAAAGCAAGTTCATGGGATTTGACAGTTGACTTGGGAAGGAAGCTTCAGTTTCCCAGGTGGTAGTCACAATGCTGCGACTGGATGCAGTCCTGTGATCTGAAGAAGCAAGAAAGTTGATCATGATCGAGCTTACAGTACCATGGAAAGAACGCTGTGATGATGCATACGAAAGGGAAAAGTATAAGTACACAGAGCTCCTTCAGAGTTGTAGAGAGAAAGGATGGCAAGCATGGTTGTTCCCAGTAGAAGTTGGGTGCCGGGGATTTCCGGCACAATGTGTTTGGAGGCTAATCCCTGCATTGGGGCTGGCAGATGAAGAAAGGAAGACAGCCATTCAGGAAGTAAGTGAGAAAGCTGAAAGGGCATCATGCTGGTTGTGGTGCCGACGAGATGACCAAAGTTGGAAGCCAAGAGAGTAGAGAGGCAGTGCTTGGCCGGCATTGCCGACCCGCCAGCCTGAGAGTGTAGCGGTTTCGGGTTGAAATACTCGAGGAAAATTGGACACCGTCTGATAATCTACTACTCCTAGCAGACAACTATTACCATTGATGACACTATATAGAAGACGAGGACAGCGAGATGAGGAAAATGAGTTAGAGGTGAGAGTTACGAGTCTTGAGCAATCAGTATGTCTGCTGCTATCGCATTACTTGATGTATTCATATATGATAAATATATATATATATATATATTTAATATATATTTATATATATACATTATATATATATATATATATATATATATATATATATAGAAAAGAGAGAGAGAGAGGGGAGAGGGGAGAGAGAGAGAGGAGAGAGAGGTGGGAGGAGGGGTATGGTGTCAGGTGCGCTGTGATACAGAATAGACTCATTTTAAAGTTTGACAACTTTAACATAAGTTTGTAGTAAATTATTGATTTTTTTTTTTTTAAGCCTGTTTCAAGAGTGACGATAAACCTAACCGTATTACCAATAATAAACCATAAAACATTATGTTCCATTATTGTTTTCTGCTGATTTTGTATTTTGTATGCCGATTTGTACTATATTTCTCTTGTTTTGATTTTACTTATAATACCTTCTTACCATGCGGTGTGACACACGTTTTGTTCTTGAAATGTAATTTCCGAATGCTCGGGGATTCGCCTCAACCCACCAGGCGCGCAGCGTATCATGGATTCCACTCCGACAAGTCGAGAACTTTTTGCTTTCGTTTGTGTTTTGCCATCGTGGTAGCTCTTTTTGACAGGAATTTTGACTACACCTTCTTACTATGCGTTGTACATACGTACGGCCGCGCGAGAATGTCAATGTCCATTTGCGAGGATTTTCAGGGCTTCGCCCCTGGCTTCATACCGGGGCTTCGCCTCTGCGGACCCAAGGGCGCCCCTTTAAACGGGCTCCTGGACCCCATCCAAAAAAAATCGAGAGCTTTGGGGCTTTTATTTTGTGTTTTTTTATCCGGTGTATTCTGCTCTCTTTGACATGGATTTTTTACTTGTATAATCCTTCACATGTTTGTGACATCTTTTAAGCCCCTTTAAATGTCAATTCAATTTTGCGAAAATTTCCGGGGGGTTCGCCCTCCCGGTCCCCTACCAGGGCTTCACCCCGGCCCCCCACCGACAAGTCAAGCGCTT
>JAIGNY010000258.1:0-52500 GCA_020152595.1 Chiridota heheva
CCACTGGTCCGAAGGCCCACTGGCCCACTGGTCCAAAGGCCCACTGTCCGAAAGTCCACTGGTCCGAAGGCCCACTGGTCCGAAGGCCCACTGGTCCGAAGGTCCACTGGTCCGAAGGCCCACTGGTCCGAAGGCCCACTGGCCCACTGGTCCGAAAGTCCACTGGTCCGAAGGCCCACTGGTCCGAAGGCCCACTGCTCCGAAGGCCCACTGGTCCGAAGGTCCACTGGTCCGAAGGCCCACTGGTCCGAAGGCCCACTGGTCCGGAAGGCCCACTGGTCCGGAAGGCCCACTGGTCCGGAAGGCCCACTGGTCCGAAGGCCCACTGGTCCGGAAGGCCCACTGGTCCGGAAGGCCCACTGGTCCGGAAGGCCCACTGGTCCGGAAGGCCCACTGGTGAAGGCCCACTGGTCCGAAGGCCCACTGGTCCGGAAGGCCCACTGGTCCGGAAGGCCCACTGGTCCGAAGGCCCACTGGTCCGGAAGGCCCACTGGTCCGGAAGGCCCACTGGTCCGGAAGGCCCACTGGTCCGGAAGGCCCACTGGTCCGGAAGGCCCACTGGTCCGGAAGGCCCACTGGTCCGGAAGGCCCACTGGTCCGGAAGGCCCACTGGTCCGGAAGGCCCACTGGTCCGGAAGGCCCACTGGTCCGGAAGGCCCACTGGGAAGGCCCACTGGTCCGGAAGGCCCACTGGTCCGGAAGGCCCACTGGTCAGAAGGCCCACTGGTCAGAAGGCCCACTGGTCAGAACTTCAAAGGTTCAATAGTCAGAAGGTTCAAGGTTCACTAGTCGCAAGGTTCACTAGTCCCAAGGTTCACTAGTCCAAAGGCCCACTGGTCAGAAGGCCCAATAGTCCGAAGGTCCATTAGTCCGAGGTTCATTAGTCCGAAGGTATGCCTTTATCTTTCGGACTATTGAACCTCCAGACTGGGGTTTTATTTGGGACTATTGAACCTTGGGACTAATGGATCTTCGGACCAGTGGGCGAACGCCAATTAGGACATGTTCGACGTATGACCAGGGATTTGGTTTCTATATACCAAATCTTTGGTGTGACATAGACCTACGTCAGTATGTGTCTTTGTTGGCTATATTGCCCGCTTGGCAAACAATGCTTGTATCCAGAATTGTTTATACAAACATTATTTTCACTGCCCAGAATTTGTTTACAAACACCATACGTGGTCATTTGAACCTCGGAACTTGAACACTTCGTCATGTCCAGTTAATCTGTTCATTTGAAGAGGGTGTTAAAACAAAATTATATCCTCGCTTGCCTGTGGTAAAGTTTAATATACACAGTTAGTAGCCATGTGAATTGATTAGATTTTGAAGGATTAGGAGCAATGGTTAGACCATGGAGCTATTAACTTTCAGTTAATAGCTCCATGGTCAGATATGCCCATCTTGTATGATGCATGGCCGTGACGAAAAAACAAACAATTTTAACTTTACAAATTTGTTTGAAAATAACTGGTGTACAGTACAACAAAGTGTGCAAAAGTGTAATTCTGAAATCGGACTGACTTAGTATTCTATCCACATTCCTCAATGCCTTCATTGTTTATTGATTTATGTTGAAAATATTTTGGGGAAAAAATATATTATTTGAAAAAGTGAGATTTAAGTTTTCTTTGTACAGATGAGAAACAAACACAATTGCAATGCAAGTGAAGGTGTGACGTAAGTTACTCTTCTTGGGTATATACGTTTTACCAGTCATTTCCTCAGGTTGTGAAACTTGTGACAGACAACCGACAAGATCTCCAGTATTCTCCCCTTTCACATGCGTATTGGGGACCTGAGTGTGGCACCCAGATTCCTTTGAAATATAATCACATGTATGGTTTCCCATCCGCCACGTTTAGAGCTCGTCGTTTTGCTCGTGGACGGATGGACTTCCCCACCATCAACGAATCTATGCCATGTTTTAAAAGTTGTGAGTCTACTTTTGTGGTTGCATTACCCAAAGGTGGAGTATTATCCTAAATGTTTCCGAAACATTGGATACCGAGATTCCTCCACCACTCCCCTCCGTGTCTACGGCATTCTTCTTATTTGTTGCTGCCCGTTTCAGGTCAAAGATGGAAATTGTAAGGACATATCATTTTGTATTTTATCTCAGTGGGTATACCAAGTTAAAAAAAAAAAAAGGGCGAGGGTATATTACCTTGTTTCTGTAAAATTGGGGGCACTCACCCCCACTCCGCTCAGTGGTTCTATAAGCCACTCTTCTCACTTTCTCGTTACGCTCATTTCAGGTCAAGGATATATCAGGAGATATATATCAAGGATCTTACTGGGTGTGTTCGCGCATCCTTGCTGGTAGTAGGAATGCCCATCTATTCGACCTCCATGGTATGCCTTAGCAAGCTGCCGTTTCCCAGGTCAAAATCGTCATTCTTTCAAGAAATATCTCAAAATTATCATATCAAATGAACCGACCACGTGCATTCAATTAGCGACGAAATTTGGGATTGTTTTACTCCATTTCCGAGGACATTATTTCTATCTTCACCAGGTAACAAGTGTATGGTCTAGACGCGATTGAGTCCCGTTGCACAATACCCGATCTGCAAACAAGTTGCTGTCTTGTTTTGAAACTCTGCTACCCCAAACACTTAGCTCCTCAAAACAACGTAACTCTACCCCTGTATTAATTATCGACTCTCCCAGGGGATGTGTAACTAGGCGGATCTGTCCCCCGAAGGGATAAGGGAGACGAGGGGAAAAGTGCAAATTTCGTGTCACTTAAAGGCATGTGGATTTACCCATGCAGGAAGCAGCACTCTTTCATGATATCTGTATGTAGGCCTACGCAAAAACGTTTTTAGTCAACAGGTGAACTGGTAAGGTGTTTGACCAGGGAGATGTCATTTTCAGTGCAGGGAATGAGGACAGGATGACGTTGCAGCCAGTTTATTGGATTTGGGGGTCGTTTAACGAAAGAAAATTCTGATGCGTAAAAAAGAAAAAGAAAAATTGTGTTTGAATAGCAAAATAGCGGACTGAATTTTATTGAGACGAGATTCAATCCTTGGTGAATCTTGCAAATAGCGTCCACGTCACAGCTGATCAAAGTGCCACTAAACTGCTGAAGGATTTTCAATAAACGTTACAAATTTATAAAAAGTGGCGTATGAACCGGGGGCCAGGGGCCAAGGTCTCCCGGTACCACCCCTCCCCCCCCCACCCCCACACCCCAGTAAGGAAGGTCTGACAAATTGATTTGAAATAGTTAGTTTCCCTTCACGTCTTTTCTTTCTTTTGTTATTCCAAAAGGATAATTTTCGGCAAATTTATTCCATTTTCGTAAAACTTTTTCTTCAATTTTCAGGAAATAATGCCAATTTTCTCAAAAATGTCCAATAATTTTATGAAATTTTCTCCCTACCCCTTATTAAAAAGTGTTTTGTTATAAGAGGCTCATATACATTTGTATAGGTTTGTTGGGTCAAAAATCAATTCCACCCCCTTCCTCCCCCCCTCCTTCCCCCTTCATGTGAAATATCTTCCTACGCCGCTGTTGATTGAGTGACAACCCGAAACAGCTAGGAATCTGTATCAGTTTACGTCATTCCTTAACTTTCTGTACTAACTTTAGTCACTAAAGATGAATATAATTTGACTGGGGTTTGGTAAAGATTCAGAAACTACTAAACTAATTTTGGTTAGAATTAACTGCACCACTTCAAATAATTATGATGGAAAAGTAAAACTGCAAATTTTTAACATTCCAGGCAAGATTGCCGTGTAACGCATCAAAAATTTGCTTTTAAAATTTGCATATTGATTTCTGAGAGAAAAAATGTCAAATGCTTATTCTGGACCAATATTGATGAAATCCATCTGCTACTTTCACTGATTTTAATAGTAAAGCAAT
The DNA here is from genome assembly GCA_020152595.1 of Chiridota heheva. Taxonomy (NCBI): domain Eukaryota; kingdom Metazoa; phylum Echinodermata; class Holothuroidea; order Apodida; family Chiridotidae; genus Chiridota; species Chiridota heheva. Next base: position 3,884 of record JAIGNY010000258.1, read on the forward strand.
TTAAATAACGTTGCTTCTTACACGTCCATACTACTTTAAAACGCATCGCCTTGCTCTGGCAGTGTATCTTCTCTGCTCTTGGTGTTTTTATCCAAAATATTTGGAAATCTGCGGGGAAACTTCTTTGCAGGAAACTACTTAGGTTAGCGCGCTGGTGGTCAGCAAATGGACTATTTAACATCTGGCGTATTAAAAATATCTAAGTTTTGGGGATTTTTTAAATATATATTTAATTCCTGTGGTTTTTGTTGGTGTTTTCTGCACTGAAAAGCCTCAATTTCTCACGGGACAGAGGCAGAACACATATAGTCACTGATTCGTTGTGCTTGTGTGGAATAGGCATATTTAATTGACATCATGGCCAAGCATGTTGGCACAAAATGGTAAAGGAAGCGTTCAAATATCGTATTTCGTTGAGGAAATGTTCAATTTAAAAGGATTAGTTCAGTGGTCAAGCATGTCCCATCTTATATGAAAGAGGACTTCACAAAAGTAACAAAATGGCGAAGAAAGCATTCAAAACTTTAAAGAAAGTTTCCTTAATTTTTTCACTATTTAAATTATTTTCCCTCAAACTTTCTTCAGGTGGTATAGTTTAAATACCCTTTCTAGAATCAGTTTTACTACTTTTTTGACATATCTCATGGTCTTTCAGCCACAAAATCGCAGGACAAAGTATTATAGAATACATAAAGACTTTGAGGAATCTAAGGCTGTGACATCACAACTAGTCTGATTTCAGTCATTTCTACACAATTGATACCAAACTTTAAACTTAAATATCTCTTTAACGGAATAGGACTGCTAAACGCTTTCTTCATTAGTTTGTTTCCTTTAAAGTCTTCTTTCATATAATAAACATGATTGACCCCTGAACTAATCCTTTAACGGTCTACGGACGTGTAGGCCAAATAACTTTTTGCAAACCATTCAAGGAGATAGAGTCTGGCTTTTTAATTTAATATGATAGAAATACTAATTACAAGTCATCTGAAGAAATTTCACATCGTACTAAATATTTTATAATATATTTTCTAATTTATTAAAACATTAATTATGTCAATATAAACTTACATGAGAGCTACGATTTTATTCATACGCCCTCTTAAAATGATGTTCAGTACTATTAAAATGATATCTTTATAATCTCTTTCAAATTTTCTAACTTCTAGGAAATAAGTTTTTCTTTGCATGGGTGTATGAATTTTAATTTATATATGATATTAATGATTCAAGCTCTCAGAACTTCATTAAAGCATTTTTCAAAGAAAATTTCAAAAAGAATTCCAGAGAAACACATTATATGTGCTCGCACAATATAGGCCATGGGACATAGGGCAATAATGTGCACGGTTTTCAATTTCTGTGAAATTGATTAATGGATTACATAAATTTATCACAGAATGATTAAATGTGAGTTCCTAATCACAAATTGCTTTGTCCCCACGCATAGTTGTGGTTGACCGAGATAAAAAGTCAAGAAAAAGGGGTTAAATTCCTATACTTAAAACACATATACCAGTTCCACTATTTTTTTACCCAAGTGAGAAAGAACACAGACACTGGCAATTTTCGTGGGAGCTCACTCAAAATAATTTATTTTAGACCTCTAGTGAAATCTTAAATGATTTGTAACTGTTAAATAAGTTCACTAATTAATTAACCAATTGGCTAATTAAATTAATTAGTTTTTAAACTACTAATAAGTTAACTAATCAACAAGTTAATTCTTAAGAAATGTTGATTAATTGTCTAGTTAATTATTTACAAACATATTACACAATTAACTACTTAATGAATTAAATAACACACTTTTCTCAGTTTAAAGGATGGGATATATATGGTAGAGAAAAAGAAGGAAGCAAATTTCAAATAATCTTAAAAACTTCTTGCACACTTAAGTTATCTGTTTTTAAAGAAAAGTTGTGGCATGCAGATTATTGTGGAATAAATATTTTCAAAATGCTTTGATGTAGACTAATGTGTTTAGTGTTTTCATAAATAAATTATGAACACATTAATTTCCTATAATTTAGTTTGTTTTATTTGGCTACTCTCATGTTACATAAATGTTATTTGAAAGGTTTACGTTTAATCATTTTAGCAGATGCAAAACTTTGCAAGGGGCAGTCACATAATTTTAGTTCCCTATTACACTCATGAAGAGAACAGATTGTGGTGTAAATGATTTCAGTTTATAGCAGATGGTACATATACAAAAGAATTTCAAATTAGGCTGATGCTTATCCGTTCTTTCTGTGAAACAAAAAGATGAGAGATAACACCTCCCCTGGACAGGGCACCAGTCCTTCCCCGGTTAACGCCCCAGCATTACTCACTTAGCACTCTTCCTTCCTTAATTTCCATGAAAGAATTTTACATCACTCTAAATAAAATATTCAGTATTAATTTACAAAAAAGTACCCAAATCTAATCATGAGCATTTTGTACATTTGGATAAAACTTAATCCTTTCCCAAGCTAGATGACTCACGGAGCTGATGCTCATCGGTTCTTTCTGTGGTGCAAAAAGATAAGAGAATACCTCCTCTGGAGAGGACACAGTCCATTCTCGGTTAACTCCCCAGCATTCAATTCCTCAATTGCCCTAAAAGCGTCATAGCATGCTACATCATTTCAAATAAAATATGCACAATTAATTTACAGAAAAAGTATTCACCTCCAATCAGGAGCAAATGATGGTGCAGTTTAAATAAATTTTCCTAAGCCTTTTAATTTTTGACACTTTCATTTCTTAAAGTGTGGCTGATCAATGTTTACGCATTTCATGATATGCAAAATTTCAAAGGAAAGTAAAACTGCTCAAATTTTGGAAAAAAAAAGCATGCTACATCATCCCAAATCCAATATGCACTATTAACTTACAAAAAAGTATCCACCTCTAATCATAAGCAGATAATGGCCCAGTTAAAATCAATTTTCCCAAGCACCTTTTAACCACACGAAACGTTTTTTTCACTTCACGTTAAAAAGAAACATTCTTTTAAATTTTGACACTTTCATTTTTTTAAGTGTGGCATGCAAAATTTCAATGGAAAGAAAAATTGCTCAATTTTTGTAATGCAATTTTGTTTTTCCACATAGAGATACCTCCCCTGGACAAGACGACAGTCCAATCCCGGCTAACTCCCCAACAATAAATTCTTCCATGGCCCTAAAAGCATGCTACATCATCCCAAATCCAATATACACTATTTACTAGTTATAGCAAAAGTATCCACCTCTAATCATCAGCAAATAATGGCCGAAATTAAATCAATTTTCCCAAGCACCTTTTAACCACAAATGTTTCTTTCACTTAACATTAAAAATTTAAAGAAACAATTTTGTTATTTTTTGACATTCATTGTTTAAAGTGTGGCTGACCAATGTTTGTGCATTTTTTGACATGCACAATTTCAATGGAAAGAAAAACTGCTCACATTTTTTTATGCAAATTAACACCTAATTAAAAAAATTAAAAAAAACGCTTAAGAATGGCCATTTGTAAATGGATTTTGATGGTAAAAATTGTTATTTTGCTCAATTTAGCACATGTTCATAGTCCTTAAACAACCTTTAAAACTTTAAAATGCTTTTTGCAAACTGCATAAATGAAATTAATTATCAATCTTTTTTGAAAATTTTTAAACATTTGAAATGTGCTTGCTCCCTCCCCTTATAATTTTCCACATTCTTTTCCACAACTTGGAGACAATAAAGTTGAAAAATGTTCAGTTTTTAATCCCCATCATCGGAATCTGAGCCTTCCTCCTCCGAGATATTAGATTCCTCATTGTGGCAGTTTTGACAACCTGAGCACCTGCAAAGTTTCGTGTACTGCATGCCAATTTCACTGCAGCAGCTAACTCCTGCTGGAAAACTTCCCCAAACAGCCTGAATCCGTAAACGTTAGGCCGATCGAAGTTGCGAAATTTCGGGCTATTTCTGCCTCCTTGCAATCAAACTTCGTCCACTCAAAGGCAAATGTTGTCTTAAATCTCTCTAATGAATACTTGTCAGTTCAATACATTTTGGTTAGAACAATCTTTCACGTGCATAATACAATATTTTTGAAGCGACTTTCAACCAACAACTCCACTTGTGGAGGCGCCATTTTGTTTTACGGAGCAGTTGCTATGTCCATATTTACAAACGCTGTGATTGTTTGATTCGTCGAAATTTCTGGTCTTCCACAAGAATGTCGTTCGTACGATATTTCTGATTGGACAAACCTAGCCTCGTACAATAACGCTAAAAGGTTCCGATTTATGCTAGATAAATACCGAATCTTGAACATATATACCAGCACCGTAAGTGGGGACGACTGATTATCTATTTAGAATAATATTTTCATATTTCAGTTCGGGAGCAACCCAAAAAACTGGGTACTTTGAAATACCCAAAAAACTGGGTACTTTTATGTATTACGTCATTCCATGAGCCTACACATTGGACTAGCCCACACTAAACATATGGGGTTTCTCATTTTCAGCTCCGGATTGTCCAAAATTCCCCCTATATATCCTGAAATTTTGGAGACGGATAGTAAATAGATATTAAAAACTTTTTGCCGTTGCTTTTTGAAATTCATCGTCGCCTTCTTGAGAAAATGAAAAAAACAGACTGCCCATGATCTATTTTATTTATTTTTTCAAGGGCAAAATATGTCATCATTGGCATAATTTCAACAATACATTAGACAAAATGGTAGCGTCCATGTTACAACTGCAAACTTAGATTTGGGGTATTTGAATATGATTAATGATGAGTTTTTGGCATTTTGGTTTATTCGATATAAATTACCACGGCCTAATAAAGAAAAATATATCACGCTAGAATATTTGAATGTATGTCTCCTTTAAATTGGCAATTGCATATAAATCGCATCAATATGTCTTATTCTAATTGCAATAGTTATTATTTTAATTATTTGTTTTGCTTATAACAATTACTTATACCATTATTTATGATGCATGGCTGGGGACTTGGTTATTTTCATGTGTAAATCTATTTAAATCAAAGGGCAGATATTGTGTTGACAGATGTGCAGTATACACAATAAAGTTGTATGTACCAATCTGATTGGTCATACACAAATACTGACAACCAATCAATAACCGCCGCGGAAGTGACTAGCACATTGTACATATACAGACAATGCGTACACTCCGTACTTAATTAGCAACGACCCACAACCGGATGTGACGTGAAAGATATAAACATCGCAATTTATCTGAGACGCGATTCCTTTTTTGTGCAGCAAAAATCTTTTAAAGGAGCGCTAGACCAAAAAGTGAGGGCGTTCGTTTTTGCGAATTTCACAGAAATATTATCCACAACAAATACCGATAAACTTCATGCCTCCATAGCCCACAGTCGACATAAGGGCAAAGGTCAACTGAATATTCATATAAGCCAGAAAAATTGTTATACCGTTGCGTGCTATATAAGCATTTGAATCTTTTAGGACCCCTGAAAGTACGCCTTCACTTTTCGGTCTAGTGCCCCTTTGAGTTGTGCAGTGCAGTCTGACTAACTGTATTGAATCTAGTCCATGACCATTATTGATATAGCAAGAGTATACTTGACTCAATGATTGAAATTCTTTTGAATCAAAGTACTGAAAGCTCTGGTGATGGGTTCGATTCATAGTAATTGACATCATTTGATTTTATAGGCCATTTTTGTGTTAACATGAAGATTATAACAATTTAGCAATACAATTTAAAGTATCTGGTCAAAACATTGTCTCAAATCATGACAAGACAATCAGTAATTGTTTGGGATGCCATGCAGACACCACCGGGGCTAATAGCTTGATTTCAACTTTACGTTTGTGACTCCCAGTCTTCCAGGTACAGTGCACCTCAGAATGACTCATCATATACTCACCATGTTGGTCCAACCATTATCACACACACACACACACACACACACACACACACACACGTATTCGATTCACGGTGGCTCATACAGCTGTACAGTGTATTTTACATTTACCGTGTATGTATGAATCACATCATGGAAATTGTCGCATCGTTTCGCCACAGAGGCTTTTTCCTGAAAAATCCACCATAGCACATCGAAAAACTTTCTCAGATCTTCTTAGTTTGTGCGATTTTAAAGTACGGATCATTTTGACCATTTTTTAATGTAAAATGTTCATCAATAAGAACTCTAAAACAAAGTTTGCTCGGCTCAGTGAATTTGTGTAAAAAATATCATATACACAGTGATGTTGATTTATTTCTTAGTTTTAGTCCATTTTAAGGACTTACTGGTATTTTTGTTGTCATGCCTTGCAAGTCATAACTGATATTATTCTAATATAAAAATATATCATTAAACTCTCTTTTGAAATTCAAAATACAATAAATGTTACGTACTATGTTGTTCGTGTACACATTACAAAGTATATGATTTATTAGAAATATCAGTCTAGTCCATATAGTCTATTCATCACATCACGGCAATTTTCATATCCTTTCGCCTTGATAGACGTTTAGCATTGTTATCACGAAAAAAATTCTTCTTCACAACCTGAAAATGTTCCTTTATCTCACACTTTATTTTGGTTTCTTCTTGTTTTATAAAACGAAAAATAGAATAAGAATAATGGAAATGCATCAAGAACTGTAGACAACTTCAAAAAGATAAAATTGAAAGAAGGTATCGTAGACTACTTTGTTATTGCGAAACACAATCAAAGAAAGAAGGAGTTCAAGTTTTGCAAAGTTTTTCAACTTCCGGTCGGTTCTAACAACTAAGTCTTCGAAAATAACATAAACATAATTTGGTATAAAAAGCGCATGCACGGTGCATTATGGGTACCATTTATTGGCGTCCTCCATTGCAACAAAAATGTCAAATCTTTACTTTTAAGGGTTCTTGATTTAATATATAGACAGATAGATGGGTTCTCCGGACTTTACAACTGACCAGTAAAGAAGTTCGTGGCCTCACAGCTTGAACAATACATTTGTTTTTGTAACAGCTTCATGTCTTGTTTATGGCGATCTTAGTCCGTTCTATCTTGGAGCTATTAACTGAGAGCTCCATGGTTCTACAATCCAGATCAAAGTGGACACAAAAGCTTTTCTTTTTGGTTCCGATGCGAAAGCATTAGGAACCTAGTTCTTCATGATGGTGTGTGTGTGTGTGTGTGTGTGTGTGTGTGGGTGGGTTTAGACCCACCAACTGATGACATTTGTATGTTTACACACCTTCAAAGCGATGACACGCTCACAACCGATGACGTCCTCGGGTGTTTTTAGTTCTAAAAATGGCTGTTTTCAAAACTATTATGACTAAAACACTACTCTAGTTCAGTATTATTGCATTTTGGTACATGTCACCTGTTAGAAAGGATAAGTTAAAAGATACGAGTGTAACCTAATTTCCTAATACCGCCATCCCATATGTATGTTGTATATTGATTGTTTACCAGTTACATCAGTAGTAGGGTCTACACATGTATGTGTGAGTGGTCACCAGTTATAAAGGATTATGGACACGTCACCAGTTGTGGGGCCTACACACGTAAGGGTGTGTGTGTGTGTGTGTGTATGTATGTTTGTGACGGCCTGCTCATATACGCGATATCTCAAGAACGGTACGCTGGATTTATGTCATATGTGATACACAGATAGCCCACGCTCCACTTTAAATGTTCATATTATAACAACCGCATCTCTGTTTCGTTTCATATTTGGTGTAGTTATGGTGATAGCTGGTGTGTACATGTTCATGATGTAAAAACGTTGAATTTTATTAATATATCACTGATGCATAATGGTCTGTTTCATACATGTTCTAATGTTGCGGTAGTGATGTCATGAATATTGATGAGTACTGAATAAATGAGCAACCGTTTTTTCATTATTCTTGCTGTAATAATGTTGTTAATTATTGTACAAATGCTAATGTTGTCAACATTTTTATTGATCTGCATGATGGGTGTGGCTCATGAATAGATATCACGGAACAAATATTTCATGATATGCAATGACATGACAATTAATACCAATTTTGCAAATCAATCAGCTGATAAAAAAAGCATCGGAACCACAAAACCTTTCTTGTCCTATTTTTTTTTTTAAGCCTGACGTCATTCAAAATGACGTCATACCAACTGCAGAAAACTCTTATTTTTATTAAATCAACGATTTGTTTGAAAATGGTGACCGTGTTCTCATTCTTGTTCTATTGGCCTCTCACATGTTTATGACGCTATCGGTTACTGACCTTTGACCTTCGGGCATTATTCGTGTTAACCATTTGTTCGGAGATATTACTACGTCTGAGCTTTACAGCGGGCTGAAATCAACACAGTTAAAGTCATGAATTTCAGTGCCGCATGTGGTCTTTTCTTGAAATTTTCCTGGCCCCTTGTCTTTTTCGGTTTGCAGTCGATTGACCTTATCTTGCCGGTGTCAGAAGTCTCTGTGTCAGTATCGCAGCCCCAGACCACCCGTAATTACTGAAAAACAACCCTCTACACCCTCGTCTTGTGTTTCATGGCATGTTAAATATCAACACAGCAACTTGAACTTCACAAACAAAAATATCAGCTTATATCACAATAATTTCATTTTTTCACCTTTTCGAATTCCACTCACAATGGGATATCCACTCGCACTGCTATCAAACTTACCCACAAATCCTAATGCTTGTATACGGCCAGGCGCAGCGTGCAGTGAAAATTTAATTTATCCGAGCAGCGGGGGCGAGGCGTGTGGTTTATGCCGAGGCAACCCGGGTGAATGCTCTTTGCGTTCTGCGATCGGAGTGCAGTTTTCGTGATTGGTGGTACAACATCATTTCTTGTCCTCATTACCAACTTATATGACCCTAGATAACCAGTGGAGCATAGGGCCGTAATTCTCAATGGAAAGTGTGTATGTGTGTGTGTGTGTGTGATTGGAAGAGAGGGAGGGGGGGGTAGTGACTTCTAATTTAAAAAGTGGGGAGACAAGGGGAAAACATTTTCTCAAAATATACTTAATTTTTAAAATTCTGCTGAAAAGTGGGGGGACATTTCCCAAATACGGCCCTGATTACAAATCATCCATGAAAGGTGTTGATGCGTTTGTTTGCAGGAGTAAACTGCCTCTATCAGTAGCTAATCTAGGGGCGTATGAAGGACCATCTCTTAGGGGGACGGGCAAGAACCCTCAACAGTTCCCGGCTAGAAGCTGAAAATTGCAGTGGTGATTTTATATTTCTATGTCGTTGCTGCTTTTTCGATTTTAGTGAAATTTTCTTCAATTTTCAGGAAATAAGGCCAAATTTTCACCATCGATTTCAAAGGTTATTATAAGGTCTTTAAAGGTTATAGCTAAGTGGTCAAGCAAGTTCATCTTATATGAAAGAGGACTTCAAAAAAAAAAAAAAAAAGATGGTGAAGAAAGCATAACAAATCTTATTCTGTTGAGGAATACGTAAGTTTAAAGTTCTGTATCATAGAATTGACTGAAATCAGACTTCTTCTTTCTTTCTTTTTTATTATATCGTATCTTTCCTGCGATTTTTGTGGCTTAAAAACCATGAAATATGTTGGATATATCAGAAAAGGAAAAAACAAAATCTAGTATGGCCCGATTATAATTTACCACCATGAAAAAATTGAAGGAACAATAAATCAAACACTAAAGCATTTCTTTAAGATACACTAATTATTGTCAAGAACAGGAAGAAACTGAACATGAGGGCGCCAAAGAAAATGAGGGCGCCAAAGAAATGAGGGCGCCAAAGAACATCAGGGCGCCAAAGAACATCAGGGCGCCAAAGAACATCAGGGCGCCAAAGATTATGAGGGCGCCAAAGAACATGAGGGCGCCAACCTTTGAAAGTAAACTTACTACATCAGTCATTTAATAGAAGCCTGAAGTAGAACACTTTAACGGAATAGTATATTGAAGTCGTTTTTTAATCATTTTGTGTCTATTAAAGTCTTCTTTCATCAAATAAAATTACTTGTTCACTGAAATAATCCTCTAACTGTCTAAGATGAGTTGAGGTAGAGACCAGGGACAGGAGGGATACGATATTTCCAGGATAGACTATCACCAGACCGTGCTAACAACACTGCAAACTAGACATCTGTTACATCTCCACCAAATAAATTTGTTTAGTTCCATGAACGGACTAATCCAGGTTTTGTTTACTTGGTAGAAAATGCAGGGTTTTTTTCTACGCGGGTGATTTTTGTCCCGATTTTGGTATCATCTTCAATTTAAATTTAGTGTATATCAGTTTATATCTTCGTAGTAGCTAAATCCAGATTATAAGTTACACAAAAAGAAAGAAGAATGAAAATGTTAGAAAAAGACGATGTACGCTGAAGCAGGCTCTGTTATTCACAAATAACACATCGCTGCTGAAGTACAACGACCGGAATATCATCATAGATTTGCCTCAGGGCTTTTTCCAAAGATCAAATGAGAAATACATGATATAGAATAACACTTTGTTTTCGCGATGGGTATGTTCAACTGTCAAAATCAATTTCGGATATAATCCGGACCGCCCATCATCAGAGTTAGATGAACACCATTGCGAAATAAGAATCGAAGTACGTGAAATGGAAAGAACGTTGATGGGAATACAAATGGTTTGTGACGAGTAATTACCAAATCATCTCGTTATTTTTTAAAGGTCCTGGGATGCGTATCTAATTTACCAATGGCTTCATTATTTTCAAGAAAAATTTCTTTCCCTAATTTCAGTCTTTGAAAATTTCCTTAAATTTCACCAATGTTTTCACCAACTTTACAAATGTTTTTACCAACTTTACAAATGTTTTCACCACTTTTACCAATGTTTCCATCGATTTTACCAAGATTTTCACCAATTTTACCAATGTTTTCACCAATATTACCAAAGTTTTTACTCATTTTCACCAACGTTTTCATCAATTTTACCAATATTTGTACTCAATCTTACCAACGTTTTCATCAATTTTACCAATTTTCATCAATTTTACCAATGTTTTTACTCATTTTTACCAACGTTTCCATCAATTTTACCAATGTTTTCATTAATTTTACCAATGTTGTCACCATTATTACCAATGTTTTCATCAATTTTACCAATGTTTTTACTCATTTTTACCAACGTTTCCTACAATTTTACCAATGTTTTCATCAATTTTACCAATGTTTTTTATCAATTTTACCAATGTTTTTACTCATTTTACCAACGTTTCCAACAATTCTACCAATGTTTTCATCAATTATATAATGTTTTCACCAGTACTATCATTGTTTTCATCAATTTTACCAATATTCTTTTACCAGTTTTAAGCAATGTTTCCATCAATTTTGCCAATGTTTTTATTCATTTTTACCAATGTTTCCATCAATTTTCTAATGTTTTTATCAATTTTATCAATGTTTTCATCAATTTTACCAATGTTTTTACCAATTTTACCAATGTTTTCATCAATTTTAACCAATGTTTTTACCAATATTACCAATTTTTCTTTATCAATTTTACCAATATTTTCATCAATTTTACAAATGTTTTCACCAATTTTACCAATGTTTCCATCAATTTTACCAATGTTTTCACCAATTTTACCAATGTTTCCACCAAATTTACCAATGTTTCCACCAATTTTACAAATGTTTCCACCAATTTTACCAATGTTTCCATCAATTTTACCAAAATTTCCACCAATTTTACCAATGTTTCCATCAATTTTACCAATGTTTTCACCAATTTGACCGATGTTTCCACCAATTTTACCAATGTTTCTACCAATTTTACAAATGTTTTCACCAATTTTACCAATGTTTTTACCAATTTTACAAATGTTTTCATCGATTTACCAATGTTTTTAACAATTTTTACCCATCAATTTCATCAATGTTTCCACCAATTTTACCAATGTTTTCAACAATTTTACCAATGTTTTCACCAACTTTTCCAATGTTTTCACCTATTTGATCAAAGATTTCTTCAATTTTATATTTTGTTTAGAATTTCATTTCAATAGTTTTGCAGCCGGGAAGGGGCCCCTAACCCCGCTCCTATTTCTCTGGGCTTGATTGAAGCATGCCATGGGAGTACATAAACAGTCCGGCAGCATGCCTTTTAAAAGGAACATTTATAACACAAGAGAATATTGAAGTCATTGAGCCATATTGTTTAGATGTTGCGATAACATGTCATAGCGTCTAATTTACGTGCTTGAATTTATTTTTATTGTGTTGATAAACGTTTGATTTTTCAAAACGGCTGCTTCGCGCCAAAAAGCCTAGCTCTACTGTCTATTATTTCTAATATTTCGAAAACGGCGAGGTGAACATATCAAATAGGAGTGGAAAAGTTTTAGCTATGGTAGTAATGAAGGTATTTTTATAAGTTTTAAGTTTCCCCAAGCAAAAATATTTTTCCCAGACGTATATGAAATTTGAAATTTGTAACATTGCATTAGGCTTTAACGTCAGGATAGCACAGGATCATGAGAAATATCACAAAATGGCGGCTTCCATGTGGCAAAATGTTCCCATTTATAGGAACATTTATGTTCCCATTAATAGGCATGATGCCGGACTGATGAAATAGTCTGCTTTAAACGTTTCACATCTTTTTAACTATTTGATATATTTAAATAATCGCATAACTATATATTAGCTATCTGAGCCGCTCCTCAGTCTTGAAATCCTTCATATAGATCGCATTTATTGAGTTAGATCAGGGAGGTACGGAGGTACCACCATTACGAAATAAGAATTGAAGTACGCCGTTGTGGTCGTGGAATGGAAAGAACGTTGATGGGAATACAAATAGTTTGTGATGAGTAATTACCAAATCATCTCGTGGTAATTTAGAGGTCCTGGGATGCGTATCTAATTTACCAATAGCTTACTTATTTTGAAAAAATATTTCATTCCTAAATGATCTATGGACAGGTTGCAACAACTTAAAGAGGGGGCTCGTTTCAGTTCGTACGTCGATGGTCTCTGTAAAATTGGGGATGCAGAGCTTTGACGTCACTTCCGGTTCTGAAACGCACAATAATCCTGTCTGTTTGTACATATGCATACTACATAGTGTTGTGTGTGTGAAAATTCAGTCGTATAACGTCAAGTATCACTTTGTCCCCCTCCCTCCTTTCTCCAAATATAATAAATATTTATTTGTTTTGAAGAGTCAGATTCCATGCTTGGCTTCCTTTCTTCCGGAAATCTTCAATTTTCGGGAAATCTAACCTTCAATTATCGTAAAATTTCCTTCACTTTTGTGAAACTTGCTTCAATTTTCGTGCAATTTTCTTCATTTTTGAGAAAATTTCTTCATTTTTCGAAATTTCTTTCATTTTGAAGAAGTTTGCCAAATTTCCAATAATTGTACGACCCCTTCCCCCTTCCTTTTCCCATTTTACAATTAATTTTTGGACCGTGATAAGAGACTCATATAGTTTTGTCTGTTTGTTGGGACAATTGATCAAATTCCCCATTGTCAAATGTCTTCCTATGCCGGTGGGTGATATGCTCTAATGCCGTCGAACTTCAATGATCCATTGTATAAAAGATGGGTAGCTCTTTCTACAAAGATAACTCAAGAACGAACATTCTATGCTCATTCTAATCGAAATTTACCCCTCCATATACCTAAAATCGCAGCGCTTCCGGGGCTTCGCCCCCTGAATCCCACTAGGGACCCTTAGGCGGGCCTCTAGAACCCCACGCCGCTAAGCTTCTCGCTACGCGCTCGCACTGACGCCGCTGGCGCCAGCTAACATACATACAATTTGTCGGGAATTTCGACCACACACCCCAAACCAAAGTACCCTAGCTACGCCCCTGCATACATCACAAGTTTTGCATTCATTACAAATTCTCTAAACGAAGAACTAGTCGTAACTCGGAAACTGATGCTACTAGTCGTAATTTAAAGACTAATCTGTTCAGAACTTAAGTTCTTTCTGGGATTATACATATCCAATTTTCCAATGGCTTCATTATCATCAAGAAATATTTCTTTCCTTAATTTCAGTCAATAAAAACGATGAATATGACCTTTCACAAGTTCTATGTAACTAGGGAAGATCGACGGGTTGTAGGACCCCCTTCCCTAAAAAGTAAGTAGAAAGGTCCAGTAATATACTAAAACTTAAAAAGGTCCAATATTTTAGGACGATGACCAGATGACGTCTTTGTTTGTTTGCTCTTCAGTTAATTTTTGGTCAAATATTTGAGGTCATCACCCCCTTATTCTCCAACCAAATATTTATAGAGGGGGTAGTTTAACATTTGACCTTTTTCACACAGATCAAGAGATTCTCCTTTAATGGAGAAAATTATTTTTCCCCCGAAGAGGGGAAAATCTCAGACGCCATTTTGAAGATTACCCATGATGCCTATAACGAAACACTGTACGATATTACACAGAACTTGTATGGTTCTAGAAATTGTATAGCCAAGTAGGTCAATTTCATTTTTGCATTTTTAAAATTTATACTTATTATTGTACAAATTATCGGGTTCCCAAATTGACATCCACCATTCACGCCGTTAAAGAGATATTTAATGACAAACTTACAAATTCTGGCCTGTTTTTGCTGGGGATTATCGAAGTAATGCAGACACCATCCAGTACCAAACAAGAAAGAGAATGTTTATTGCACAAACAGGTATGTACACAAGGCAGCCTGGTTACTTTCCACATTAAAAACCCGTAGGTCAAAGCATTTGTAAATGGAAATCTAGAAGTTCCATGATTATAGGTTTTCCCTCTACGGGGGAAAATAATTTTTCTCCTGAAGATTGGAATCTCCCGGACTGTCACACGATATTCTGAAGTAGCAGATTCCTGCATCCTGTATACAGATACAGTTCTGCATATAGTCCGGTTCGTACTCCGATCAGGAGAACAATTTTGTTCTCCTGATTTGGGGATCGTTTACAGAAGTATTCCACAATGCATCAATCCAAATTCATAGTTTGTATAGGAATAACATAAGAATCAGACACATTTCGAGCGCGGGTAACTCAACCACTGCAAAGGGTTCAAATTTTTCTTTACGATTTGAAATAATGGCATATAATTATCTTTTCAAATTTCACCGTATTCACCGTGCGGTTTTCGAGAAATTTGAAGAAAAGTGATTTATTCGTATTATATGTTACCCGTAGGCAGTCGCGCTTTAACAAGGTTTTCTGAAATTAGGATAAAACAACTCTTGGGGATTTGTGAAAATTAGTTGGCAATAACTGCGTGATAGTAACGAAGTTGTTTTAGTTCCGCGAAATTGAACATGAACAAAGCAAACTTTGTTACAAACCTTTCAATGAAACGACTGATAAGCATCTATGACTAAAACTTTACAATAAAAATGGCTGCTTTCATATATCACTGTAAGCTCAGTGCGCATGCTTGAGTCTTCCGATCGGGGGACTTATCGAGTGCCCGATCGGCGGTACGAACCGAACTGACATATAAGACTTGGATTTTTTTTTAAGGGCTATCATGCAGTCATGTTTGCTAAAACATTAATAAAGAGATTTAGAATATGAATAGATGAGGTTTTTTTTCAGTAAATTTTGAAAATAACACTTAAATTTTGAGTGATGGTTGATCAATATTTGAACATTTTTTTGTTATTTGCTAAATTTGTGATGTGTGAATCTTTTTTTCTACTTCTTTAAATGTCTTTCGTAAACCTCAGTCACTGAAAATAATGGTAAAGTGTATTCCCACTAGAATTTTATTGAGGGCAAGACTAAACAAATTTTGGTCAGAATTTCCTGCACCAGTTCACAGAATTATGACAGACGTTAACAAACAAAGGAGTTATAAAATATCAAAATCGCCTTGTAATACATAACAGATTAAAATAAAGATTTGCATATTGATGCCCGTGATTTCAAACTTCTGTAAAATGATAAATGTTTAACATAGTTTGATCAAAATTATTTGCAACTTTGATTTTAATTTTTAACAGATTAAATGTTAATAGACTAAAGTAATTCAGCTAATATTTCCTCAAGACGTCTATCCATATTGACCTTTAAAGGATTAGTTCAGGGGTCAGGCATGTTCATCTTCATCATCTTATTCCGTTAAGGAGATATTCAAATTTAAAATTTGGTATAATTTCTGTAAAAACGACTGAAATCAGACTAGTTGCGACATCACAGCATCAGATTCCTCAGTCTTTACGTAATTCAAAAAAAAAAAAAAAATTTACTATCAAATTATTTTGTAAACTTTCTCCAGATGGTATATTATAAATACCCTTCCTAGATTCAGTTTTACTACTTTTTTGACATATTCCATATTTTTTAAGCAACAAAATCACAGGACAAAATATGACAGAATACATCAGAACTTTGAGGAATCTGAGGCTATAACATCACAACTAGTCTGATTTCAGTCGTTTCTATACAAATGATACCAAACTTTTAAACTTAAATATTTATCTCTTTAACAGAATTATATTTTTGAACGCTTTCTTCACTATTTTGTTTCTTTTTAAGTCCTCTTTCATATAAAATAGAAATGCTTGACCACTGAACTAATCCTTTAACAACAAGTCGATCGATCTTTGTTAGCAGTATGAGATGCCATTTGGAACCAAGGATGTTTGAACTGAAACTCTTCCTATATTTGACATTACATTTAAGACTTCCTATAACGACCGCAGCGTCAACTATTTATCGCAACGCCCAAGGGCTACCAAAATATGTTCATGTGGTTCTCAAAGCTCATGTGCTTCCTTCCACGTGACAAGGCGGTTTGGCCAAGGAGGCACTCCTTGGTTTGACCTTCGTCACAAAATTCAGAAAAAAAAAAAAAAAAAAAAAAAAAAAAGGCAATTTCTTTAGGAGTTCTTTTGTCAGTTTCGTTGTCTGGTCTATTAAAGATATATGTCACAAAAAAGATAATATTAACTTTAAAAAGAGCAGTAATCCCATTTTTAATCGGGGTTACTTAAGTTGGTACAAGCCCGGTGGAGGGGGATTCCATATGTGTGTGTGTGTGTGTGTGCCACCAGAGCAGGTGCCTTTTGTGCAACATTTTCGTAGTGCAGGTGTCTTTTTTTAGTTTAAAAAAAAATCTATAATAATTTTGTACTGCTGGTCCATTTTTACAATATTTTCGTTGAATGCTCATACTGCAGGTATCAAACTTGACTTCTTTCATACTGCGGGTTTCAAAATTGTATAATTTCATACTGCATTTACCAACAACTTTGTCATACTGCGGGTATGTTTTTCGGTTGGTGGGCTGCACACTCCTATCACTTTTAGCATAAAGTTTCCCCACCCCCCACCAACCCCCCTCGGGGGTACAAGATGATCCATCGAACTGTATGACGTAATATATACAAGGTGGACGCCCTTTTGGGTTTTGATTTTGTATTCTTAAATTTTCTCTTACGAAATATCATACCATCATATTTTAAGTTGAAGGCTATACAGTTCAACGTTTCTGATTGGCGGATCATATTCACACAAATACTGACTAGCCAATCAAAACTGGCAGCAGATGTGACGTCGCTGGACTGTCATGCAGTTTTTGTATCACGAGATTCCCTCTAAATGGATATTTGCTACGAGTTTTGAATATTAATCTTTTCGTCTTAGGCCATGTATGCCGACTACATTGATCAAGAAGATTTTGAACCGTAATAGTGGCTTTGCCAGGCACATATTTCAGCCGGGAGATTTAATTTACGGATCCAATTTATAGAGACGGCTGTAACTTGGGCGTGTTTTTGTATCCGTTTGCAATACTTTAATCATAGGGACGGCCGTAACTTGGGCGTGTTTTGTATCCGTTTACAGTACTTTAATCAAGGAGGTAAACAAAAGTATAAAATTGTGCAATTATCTGGTTCATTTTAAATCCATTGCAGTAAGCATTTTCATAGCGTAGCATAATTTTTAAGGGAACTCAATAAAGCCGAATGAGAAAAGACAACAAAAGTTTCCGAATTTAGAATCAGTTTCCCTCTGTTATTCTTAAATTTCTTTATATTCATTATAAGTCATGATTCCGCTAATTCCCATGCAATGGTCAATGTTTTATCATTTTTACAAAGTAATGGCGAAATTATTTATGTTTCTTGTATTTATGGCTTGAAACCCTTAAGAACTCTTAAAACCCTTATATAATTAAAGTTACTTATACATCTTATCATCACAACAAATGGAAGTATATTGTACGAAGCATAAGTTGCATATTCTACTTTAACTTCAGTCCTGACAATCAGGGTCACCAATTCAAAGCAGTCCCAAACCAGTATACGCTCTCGAATAGACTTCAAAGCACATTGACCTCCATTTCCACGCCAACGGTCTTGCGCAGTTGATATTCCCTTTAGTTGAGCACGCGCATGAGGTCAAAAAATCACAAGTCAGAATAGATGGACACACACATACTTGGAACAGATGAGGTATGTTTCTTAACTCGTGAGGTATTACACCGGAGTACTATCTTTGCAATCGAGTTCAAGTGTGTTTACATTTAAGTTCGTAATTAATCTTTGTTGTTCGAGTATAATTTGATACTTCTCGGCGTTACGGAAATCTGGCGATTTTGGTGTTTCTTTACTTTGGGATTAGGAAGATTTTGTTACAATAAATTCATCAGAAATGCATATTGAAACGGGTGAGTGTTAATTATCTGATTATCTGTCAGTTTAATTCAGAAATTACGTCTGTTTTCTTTTTTTAGTTATTTAAGAACGCATCTAGACGTGTCATAAATCAATAGTGAAAAAAAGAAGAAGGTGGTTCGTTGTTTGATAATAAGTTTTAATTTTGGATAATGAATGATGAAAATTTCAGAAACTTATTTGCTTTGTTTTCTTTCGATTTTTTTCTTTTGATTTAAAAACTGTTATTATGGAAATGTATGATAATAAACAAAATATGTGTTTGTCATATCGTATTGTTTAATATATTAAATGATTTGAAGTAAAATAATGTAATGGTCAGACAGATTGACGTAAAATAAACTTTATCTACGTTCTATCGTTTGCTTATTTCTATATGGCATGTAAAGTTATCTTTCCTGCTTTTACTGGGCCATATTTTGCATAGTATATTTGGTAAGGGACTTGTCCTTTGCAAATTACTAAAGTCCCAACGAGTCCCCACTTTAGGAAAGCAAGTAGTTTTCAGTATAGCTTGAATTAGTTATGTTGATTCATTTTCACTTCTGAAGTTAAATTGAAATATAAAAGAGAACTATGAGCTTTATAGATAAAGTAATGTTTTTTTTTTTTCTTCATCTGTTTAATGGAACTTGACATTTTCTGACCAGGGACCTGTCGTTTTAGAATGACTTCTCCCTGCTCAGGCCCATTAGAGATCTAAAATATTAGACTGATTGAAGCCGTTAAAAAAGGCGATATAATTGTATGAAAATCCTTTAATTTGTTTGGGGACTTAATCTAGCTTGATATGACAGTTGCCTCAGCTAACGTCATCGGCAGGTGCCAATAACAAACAAGACGCCAGTTTATAGAATTTGGGGAAAATGCGAAATATTTGTAATGTTGTAAACGTGTAAACAACCAAACTGAATGGTAATGGTGCACGTAGAGCAGTACATTATGGCATTCTGCTACTTACCAGCTGACTAACATAAATCAAATGCTGGTAATTTTGTGAAAGCCTTAATTAATGTTAAAAGAAAAGTTTTTATTAGGTTCATTTTAAAAAGCTTGTTTCGTTTTTTGAGTAACGAAGGATTTACGCTTGGCAGCTGAATGGATGAGTACTGTATAAATTGTTTGCAGTAAAAAAACAATTGAAAGAGATTTTGAAAAACTTTATTTTTGTTTAGTGATAATAGTTTAAAAACATCAGTAAGTATCAATGTTTTTACTTAAATTTTATTTAATTTCCTGCTTTAAAGTCAACCGTTGAAGACGTTTGTAATACCTTTGTAATATCTTCCCATTAAACTTGGTGTACGAACAGATATATAAATAATTCTTGAAATGTTGAAAATTTATTCATCAGATATTTAAAGTAATTTAGTAAATTATGTTTACTTGGTGCCAATCAACATTTGAAAAGTAAATCAAAGGAAAAGATGGCAAAGGATATATTATTTTCATATCGTTCTCATTGTAGTCGAAGCTTTCTTATTTCAACATTGTGAAAAATTGTGCTCTAGCCCACACTTGAAATGGCAACCATAGGGGTCATAAGTGTTAGGCTGCATAGGAAAAACCTCACGTTTGGTTGAATTTTGAATTTCTTATTTTAAAACTCTTGCATCCCTGGTCATAAAACTTAAAAATTGCTAGATAAATTCCTTAGCAATCCATTCTCTGCATATATATATATATATAGATATAGTATATATATATATATATATATATATATATATATATATATATATATATATATATATATATATATAGATATATACATATATATATATATATATATATATATATATATATATATATATATATATATATATATATATATATATATATATATATATATATATAGATATAGATAGATAGATAGATATAGATATATATATATAATATATAAAGTTTTCAAATGAAAGGTTTTTCTTATGCAACCTAACGCTAATGACTTGGTTGCCATTTTAAGTGTGACATATAGAAACAGATTTTCACATAATTATAGATGAGCTAACTTAATTCAATATTATTTTTGTTGCTTCGTGCAATAACTTATAACACAAAGCCCGAAAGCCGTGTCTGACTTTATTTCCTGCAGAATAATAATGTTGTAGGTTTTATCTTCTTGAAAAATCTGAACTATGTATATTATGCTGACGAAAATAAAAGATTGCATATATTCCTAAATATTTGTAATGAAATTCAAAATCAGAATCATTTGCTTTTATAGACTAAAACATTTTTGTCTCGTATTTGTAAGTTATGAATTGACATAGGCCTACAGTAGTTTTACAGATCGAATTATTATCTTAATTGTTTTATTTGAAGGTATGCATACATAACAAGTTACTTTATTACATCTAATCCAACTCCTATGCAGCATGGCGGCTGGGATATTAAATATTCTTAACGGCTGTCCAAAGTTTAAATAGAAAAGATTGTATTATAGTTGTATGCGTTCATTTGAAACATTTTCTGTAATTATAATAAATGTTAGAAAGATGTAATCATGATTGAGAGATTGGAGCATAATACAATGTGTTTAACTATGAACTTTGTTTTCATCTTTTTGTTTCTGATTTCTTATTCTTCTTTAAATATACGATTCACAACAATCGACAATAAAGTTTGTTTTTGTTTTCCAAAAACACCCTTTGTAACCTGAAAAGTTATTATCAGGTAACCACCTGACAACAGACGTGGCATACATCGTACTGTTTTCAGCCCCCGCTCCACCACGCAAACCAGCAGCTATTAACGTGACCGCTAAAGTGGTATTAAATTGAATTAATTATCCAATCAACTATGACAACAAGGATTCCTGTAAATTCGAACAAAATAGTGATTACCAATCTAGATGGTTAAAATTACCTTGTCGACAGGTAGATTTTTGGGAAGATGTAGCCTATTGCAAAAATCTTTGCGCATGCAATTACTAGAGTAATGTAAATGCAGTCGTTCTATTAGTAATTTTGACTTTAAATTTTGATTTTAAATTCAAATCTTGCTCGGATAACCTTTCACTTTCTTTCTTTGGTCTGAACCAGTCTTTAGCAATTTTATTTTTGCTATGTAAAATAATCGGAAATATATTTGCATTTGTCGCCCACAGTCAGTTTTGTTTTTGTATATGTTGCGGAAATATAATCAATTAGTCAATGTAAATGTAAAATTGTCTCTTTTGTTCAATCATCTCTCACTCAAATAATGATGTTTTCTACTTTGTTTTCAACAAATTGAATTATGAGAACAAAATCAATTTTGATGCATATATTTGGCAATACTATTCGTACCGACCAATAATATCATGGGACCCACCTATTGTTGAAAAAAGAAATTAAAGCGTCCTAAAATTCAAAATGGTTTTTAACACTTCAATTGTGTGTGTTATTGTTGTCCATTACAATTTACATTATCCAGGAGAAAAGCAAAAAGTCATAGCAAAAATACCTGGATAAATATATAAATCTATATGTGCTTAATATATTTATATACCAGAGAATTATTCATTTTTTAAGATTAGAAAAGTGTGGTTAAAATGACCTTAGGTCAAACTTCAAATTCTGTTTATATCCAGGAATCGTTTTTCGCACATGTTGTATCGAATAAAACAGGCAAACAGGTATTTTTCATTAATATGTCTCCATCGCTTAACAAGTACGAATGAGTATCTTTTTTCGTATTTTTATATAGACATAAAGGAATTTAATATATGCATTTATTGTTGTAATGATAT
Source organism: Chiridota heheva (assembly GCA_020152595.1). NCBI lineage: Eukaryota > Metazoa > Echinodermata > Holothuroidea > Apodida > Chiridotidae > Chiridota > Chiridota heheva. The sequence continues at coordinate 26,247 of JAIGNY010000258.1, forward strand.
TGACTCCATTTACCACTTTTTCTGTGCATGCATGCGTGCCCATTAAATACGCAAGCATGTCGGTGCAATCTACAGCAAACTGTGTGCTTCCATCTAATAAGACCTCAGACTTATTTATATACTGTTTGGATATCTCGTGATGGATCTGGCAAAGGAGCTATTTTCATTCTCTTTCATGCAAAATGTTTCATCTTAAAGTACATCGTAAAGTTTGTAAAAACAATAAGAGTCCAAATGTCAATCATTTTCTTTGATTAAATGAGGCTTAATTAAAACCTGAAGAGATTATTTCCTAGAATTAGAATCAATCTGAACAATTTGTAGATATGATCTAAAAATTTCCATTGCTAGAAACCTTTTGTTGCTTTGTTTATTTGTATTTTTGTTTATTTAATTTTTATGTTGAATTTTTTGCAGTTTAAACATACACAACTTTTCTGTATTGTTTTCAGTACTTATCTATTTACGTTTATTGAATATGTGATGTTTATAGAAAAGTGTTCCTTTATTCCCATCTTTCACATTGTCAGATTGTTAACAAATTTCTGATAACTTCGCCTACATAATGTAAGAAGTGTATCCGTATTATTAATGCTAAATAACTGAAAAGTTACCCAATTGGATGAGGAGAAGATTAACAGATCTGTATCCACCTAGATATTATCCTTTGTGTTGCTGCAAACGAGGAATACAAAGAGTTAAAAAGACGTATGTAAGAGATAAAATGTTGAATATATATTCTGCCAACGATTATATATAAATATATGTGTGTGTATATATATATATATATATATATATATATATATATATATATATATATATATATATATATATATATATATATATATATATATATATATATATATATATATATATATATATTATATATATATATATATATATATATATTATATTATATATATATATATATATATATATATATATATATATATATATATATATATATATATATATATATATATATATATGCAACATTGTGTGTCAGTGTCAGCTGGTCAGGAGAAGTTTTGTTACATAATTTTCGGAATAACAGAATGATGAAGAAAACAAATTTGCATTTGTAACTGTTCCTATTCTTACTTACATCTATTCTTAAATTTCATAATCGATTATATTTTAATTTCTCTATTTGTCAATTAAAGGATTAGTTCAATGGTCATTTTTTTTCATTTTGTATATGAAATACACTTTTAACACAATTAACATAATAGTGAAGAAAGTAAAAAATATTCCATAAAGGAGATGTACAAGTTTAAAGTTATCTCCTTTGTTTAGAAACGACTGAAATCAGACTAGTTGGGACCTCAAATTTTCACATTCTATGAAGTATTTTTGCCTCAGATTTTGTAGCTTTAAATGATTAGTTCAGGGGTCAAAGCAAGTCTATCTTATATGAAAAAGGACTTCAAAAGAAACAAAATAGTGAAGAAAGCATTCAACAATCTTATTCCGTTAAGGAAATCTAAGTTTAGAGTATTAGTATCATTTGTGTAGAAACGACTGAAATCAGGCTAGTTGTGATGTCATAGCCTCAGATTCCTCACAGTCTTTATGTATTCTATCATATTGTACCCTTCAATCTTGTGGCTTAAAAACCATGATGGAATATGTCAAAAATGTAAAGCAAAACTTAATCTAAGAAGAATATTAAGTTTACAATATAGTACAAAAGTTAGATAAAGTTTCTTTAAAATACATTAATAATTGTTAAGAATTTCATAGTAGACTTTCTACACCAGTCATTTCTACACAGATAAGACGGAGCTTTAAACTGGAATATATCTCCTCAAGTTAATGGAATAAGATTTTTGAACGCTTTCTTAACCATTTTGTTTCTTTTGAAGTCCTCTTTCATGTGAGATGGACTTGCTTGACCACTGAACTAATCCTTTAAAACCAATGGATACGTCAGGAAAGTAGAACAACAAAAACTAATAAGAACAATTATAATTTACCACCTAAAAAGAGTTTGAGGAAAAATAATTCAAATAGTAAGACAAGGTAAATATTTTTTATTTAAAATTCATTTTTAATAAAAAAGTAAGACATGGGGCGCCGCCGACCTTCCATATAATAGACTCTGTCAGTCTGTACAACATCAGTCATTTTTACACACTTTTAACTTTCTTATCGTGTAAGGGAATATGATATTGAAGTGGTTTCTGCACCACTTTAATTGTCTTTTGCGGTTCCGATGCGATAGCCTATGCGGTCATTATGGCGTGTGTGTGTGTATGTTTGTGTGTGTGTGTATATATGTATATATATATATATATATATATATATATATATATATATATATGTGTGTGTGTGTGTATGTATGTAAGTGTGGATGTGTGTGTGTGTGTGTGTCACGGCCAGTTCGTAAACACGGTATCTCAACAACAATATAATGGATTCATGTCATATGTAGTATACAGATAGCCCATGGTTCGTAGATGTGCCCTATTGTTTTTGATGGTAATGTCATGTATTTTAATGAGTAGTTGGGGATTAATAAAAACAATCTTGAAATGTTTATATTTTAACAACCACATATCTTGTTTTTTTTCATGTTTGATATACTCATGATGTTAGCTATTGTGTACATGTTCATGATGTAAAAACGTTGAATTTCATTAATATGCATAGTGGGCGGGGCTTAAACTAACTTTTCCGAAAACAACTTGTAAACACGATATCTCAAAAACGGTAAACTGAATTCATGCCATATGTCGTACACAGAAAGCCCATGGTCCGTAGATGTGCCTTCTTGTTTTGTTTGTTTCATGCATATTAATAAGTGGGCAGGCTTGAACTGAAAAATTGTATTAAGTGATAAATGAGCAAGTGTATGTCCATTTTGCGTCATATTGGGCATGATGATATTGTTGGTTATTGTGTACAGGCTTATGTTATCAGATGATGTCATTAAAATGCATGGTAGGCGTGGCTTAATGTGAAGGTGCTAAATGATTTAAACACCTTACTGTATCTCATGAACAGTATATCAGATTTATGCCATACAGTATGTCGTACACAGATAGGTCATGGTCTGTACATATGTTCTAATGATGTGGTAGTGATGTCATGAATATTAATGAGTAGGCAGGGTTACTGAAAAATTTATAAAATGTAATAAATGAGCAATTGATTTTGCATCATACTTGCTATGATAATGTTTTTAATTGTGCAAGTGTTGATGTTGTCAACATTTTTATTAATCTGCATGCTGGGTGTGGCTAAATATCTTGGAACAATTATTTCATGATATGCAATGACATGGCAGGTATACATTTTGCTAATCAATCAGCTTATAAAAAAGTAGAGCATCGGAACCAAACAACCTTTTGGCTCTGGTTCATATATAAGATAATCTTGCTTGATCACTAATTCTAATCATTTATTCGACACAGATGAATAAGTGGTCACCTATATTTTGGTTAAAGTTTCGTGTTCATTCTTTATGTAAATTTTACCATTCATGATTTAATCATCATAAACTTTATTTATATTTATTTTTGTTGGACAGGAATTGACAAATTTCTGGCCTCATCAGAGTACAACAAAAGAGGATCGCTTGTCTTCCAACCGAACCAACCAGATCTTAGCAACAAAAACAACAACAACAACACCGAGAGCAATTGCCCTTCCATCACCAGGATGACCAATCAGGGCGCTGAACCCGTATCACGTGCTCCTATCACCTCAAAACCAAACGGGGTATACAGCACCTCACCAATCAAGGAAATGACGTCACTTCCAAGTCCTGAAAAAAGTAATCCGAAGGACGCCCCTTCTCCAGGTGGAGATGACGCCGCCTCCAGGAAAAAGAGGCGCAACCGCACGACTTTTACTAGCTATCAGCTAGAGGAAATGGAGAAGGTTTTTCAGAAGACGCATTACCCGGACGTATATTGCAGGGAGCAGCTAGCTTTAAGGTGCAACTTGACCGAAGCCCGAGTTCAGGTATGGAAATTCTCTTTCTTCTTTTTTTCTCTCTTGTAAATCTGGCACTTTACCCTGACCATCTTGTGGCGTCGGGCGCAATGGTAATTTTACTTACAGTCATTCGAGCTTGTTTGTTATGCATATTATGAACATGATGCAAGCTTTATAAGTTTGTCCCAGTCTGGCAGACATCGGAGCTCTGAAATGACAGCTCCCAGTTTAAAGTCGTTCGTACATCCTTGGTCAGATCATGGAGATACTATTTGGGAATAGTATCTTCACGGTCAGATCTACACTGATCAATTTCATCCTGGCATTATTTCATTTTCATGTAACGTTATGCTATGGACGCCACGAACTGTGCATTAATATCATTAGTCTAATTTGAGATCAAATAATCAATAATTATAGATCACATCAGACGTCACAACACACGTGAGAGTGCTTTTATAATATAACCTGAAGTGTCATGACCCTGCTTTATAGAATAATGTTAAACAATTGGTTCTCTTAGCAAAGTGGGAGGAGCAATTTCACATTAAATTATACCCAAAAGTAAAAGCTACTAGCGCTGTTTTTTTGGTTTATATACGTGTTTACAGGAAAATCGTGGGATCATACAATTCTCGGGGGTGCCCGACCACGCCGTCCCTGGGGCATGTATCCAACTGTCCACGCCACAGCCAATGGCTCCCGAAGGAGCGATCAAAGTGCTCGCCGACCAAGTGATGTGTCGAGACAGGTGACCACATCCTTGTGGTCAAGTGATGATCACTTCTGGAGGCTTTTTAAAGAAAATTGTTTGTTAAGGACAAATGGAAACTTGGATAGTTGTCATTTCTTTCATCAACTAGAAGAGCTCACGAGAAAATAACAAACTCAAAATTGTTTTAGGGAACTAAATTAATTCGTGACCGATTTTGTTGATAGAATGGAAACTTCGGTTTACCTACCTCAAGGGGAATATTTTAATCATGGAGGAGCGTGTTTGTTATGCGTCTAGCAAGACTTGTTGAAGATGCGATAATATAGCGTTGGGCTGTAACCCTCTTCCTGCTTTCAGTGGGGCCACTCACGAATTACTCAAATATGCAAAGACCATGGTCAGATGGTATGCTATTTTACATATAAACAAAAATATATAAAGAAAATAAGATACCCATCCCGATTTCATACCAGATCAGGAACACTGGATAATTACTGGGACACTTTTGAGATACTTCCCGCCGTCGCCCTCGCCCTCACATAAGAACGGCGGTCTTGAAACAGTTCGGGCCAGAATTTGAACTGCACTCATTCAAAGAATTATGATAGAAAATTCGTAAACAGATGACCTACAAAAACGAAAGAAAACAAATAAACACAAGAGGTTGCCCACTCATACATATCAAATTAGCAAAAACAAATATGCATATTGGAACAAATTGTTAATTGGTCAATGTTTAACCAATTTGGATGAACATATGACGATTTTTTAAGATATTTATAGCAATTTGTTCAGTGTTACTTCTACACGTTAATGTACCTTTAAAGTATAAAGCTGTTACTTTGATGTGTCTCGCACTAAACACTTAAGCAAAAAAGATGAAAACTATTTATTTCACCGAATTCGAAAGTTTTAAATCTGATAAAAAACCGTGTAATGCCGTTTTGCTTTTGAAGTAAAACTCATGTTTGTGCCTCATATAGCATATAACCCTTTAAATGGGCGAGTCATACCGGTGATTTAGATCAAATTATTGTCCAGTAAATAATGAAAGTAGTGAAAAATGAATCGTTTTACAACTGTCTGTGTTTCGTTTTCTTCGATTTTATAAGACAGTCAACGTACTTTCATCTTTATGTTATACGCACTCTGTTAAAGGTCTATGGACGTGTAACAATTTAGGTATTAGTTGGAAATATGAGCATATCATTTATTCTTATTTATTTTTTATTTTGTTTGGTTCCGATGGGATAGGATCAGGAATCTACGCGGTCATGATGGCGTGTGTGTGAATTTCATTAATATGCATAGCGGGCGGGGCTTAATCTGATTTTGCTGAAAAGTGCTTGTAAACATAATTTTCCAAGAGTGGTAAACTGAATGTGGTACACAGATAGCCCATGGTCTGTCGATGTGCCCTATTCTTTTTGGTGGTGATGTCATGCATATTTATGTCTGTCCATTTTGCTTCGTATTGGGCATGATAATATTGTTGGTTGTGTACATGCTTATATTATCAAGAGATGTCATTAATATGCATGGTAGGCGTGGCTTAATATGAAAGGGCTGAAAGGTGTAAACACCATACTGTATCTCATGAACGTTAGATCAGACATATGCCATTTGTATGTCGTACACAGATGAGTCATGATCTGTATATGTTCTAATGTTGTGTTAGTGATGTCATGAATATTAAGGAGTAAGCGGGGGGTCTACTCTGAAAAAATCGTGAAATAGGATAAATGAGCAACCGTTTTTGCATTACACTTGCTATGATAATGTTGTTAATTTTTGTGCAAATGCTAATGTTGTCAATATTGTTATTGATCTGCATGGTGGGTGTAGCTTATGAATAGATATCCTGGAACAAGTATTTCATGATATGCAATGACATGACAGATAATACAAATTTTGCAAATCAATCAGCTGATGGAAGAAAAAGCATGGGAACCACAAAACCTTTTTGTTCTGGTTTCGAGGAGTTATGGCTGATGTAATAGTTGTTATTTCAAATTTCAATAGTCTGATAGTGCTTGCAACATGGTCATCTTTTCTTGTGCATCTCTTTTAAACTAAAACGTCTCTGGACATGTAGAGGAAATACAAATGTAATAATTACCTAAGATTAATAACAAAAGATATATATTAAAAGATACTTATGTACCGTCATACATATTTTTGAAATTTTTTCTCAAATTTGAGATGTGAGATTACTATAATATGTAAATAAATCCTTTGTCTTTCTGTCATGATTTTCCAAAATTGTGTTGAAAACCCTCAACTTTGATCAGCCTTTCCTCGATAGATAAATAGGCCCAGTTCCAATTCAATGACTGCTCTCCTCAGAATTCTGGAGATGCTGTTCGTGACCTGAGTAAAATGAGTGCACTCTATTGTAGAGATGATACATACATACATCTTCAAAACAACATGTCCTGCTTGAACACATGTGCGCGAATTCGCAAATTACCAACAGAGAATTGCTGTGACAACGATTATCACAAAGCGAAAGATAGTTGGTTGGGTAATTAACAGAACTGCTTAGATTAAAATCGACAGGCGTCCAATGTTTACAGGCGTTTGAACAAGCCATTCCGCGAATATTAGGGAACGTCCCGCGAGAGGAATTTTGACATGTCCAGGAACTAAATTACGATGGGCAGCATTTCTGGAGGTCACTAGTTCATTTATCAATTTGATATCATGAACAGATGAAGATGTATTCTTTTTACTTTATTTTCTATTGGTGTAATTCATTCCTTTATGCTTCTGTTACGAAAGTACCAAATGGTGTACATTCTCTCAGTTGTTAAAGATCATGGGCCCCGGAGAAGGGAAGGGGCGCGGGTACGTGCCCCACTTGGGGGGAGGGGGTACGTTCCACCACTTTTTCGCAAATCATAACTTAAAAGGATGATCTGCAATATCGTTGCAATAACTATTGCAAAAGATATGAAAAACAGCCTCATGTCCACTGAAACTGATAATTATTAAACATCAAATAAAAAGCTTAATTGCTGCAATACAACGTTTTTTAAACTCTAAACTGACAACGATAACGTGACCACATGTCTTTGTTTTTGCATGTTTCACAACATAATTATTATTAGTAGCAATATCACGTCTTCTTCTTTTTCTTTTTGATGGAGAGGGGGGGGGGGGCTTGGGGTTAATTTAGAAAAACCGAAGAAATCAATTATTTAAGAATTTCCTAACTATGCATTTCCGTCTTTCAGATCAGTCGTTCAAACGTGCGTACCCCCACCCTCCCCCACTTGAAGTTGAAATACTGCTCCAAAGACCGTGAAGATGCAGTAATTATATAAAAACATTGTATGTTGACAAATATAGCATAAATGGCGTCCGATGTCTAAATCGCCATAAAATTCAGGAAAAATAGTAAACTTCCAATGTAAATCGGTTTGGACAAAAAAAACGGTCATCTAAAAAACTTTTACATCGTTTTAAACAATTTAGCAAACACTTTCTAATTAATGATAATAATAATTCTGTCGAAATAAATTTACATGGCTTCGGCCATATTTTTTTTCATACGCCCTTTAACAGTTTAAAAAAAGATATCATACGCCTCAGACAGACAGACTGAGGAAGCATGCCTATTAATCGGAACATTCAGTTATAACACACGAGAATATTAGAGTCATGCAGCCATATTGAATTCATGCAGCCATTATTGAAGTCATGTAGCTATATTGTTCAGATATTACGATGCAATGTCATAATTTCTAATTCATGTACTTAAAATATCAAAATGTGTTGAATTTTGTTTTCTTTTTTTACTTTTCGAAATGGCCGTTCCCCGCCTAAAACTTAGCTTTTTTGTCTATTGTTTCTAATATTTCAAAAACGGCATAGTGAATATATCAAATGGGAGTGGAAAAGTTGTAGCCATGCATGACAGCAACGAAGGCATTTTCATGAGTTTTAAGTTGCCCAATAGCCTGCTAGCAACAATATTTTTTTCAGAGGTATTTCAAATTTGAAATATGTAACATTGCCTAAGGCTTTAACGTTAGGGTAGCAAAGGATCATGGGAAATATCACAAAATGGCGGCAGCTTACTTGTAGCAAAATGTTCGCATTTTTAGAAACAGTTATGTTCCCATTAATATGCATGCTGCCGGACTGACAGATAAAATGTATTTCTTTATAATCTATCAATTTTCATTTTTTTTTTTTTAACTTCAAAGAAATAATTTTTCCTTTGCATGAGTATTTGGACTAATATTAATAATTCAAACCCTTTAGATCTTCATGTCAAGGTATTTGGGGAAGAAATTTTCAAAGAAAATTCTAAAGAAACACATTATGTGTGCTATAACATAGGACAAATTATGTCATCATTGGCAAAGACAAAATGGCAGCGTAAATGTTACAACTTCAAACTTGCATAACTTAAGAATGGAATAAGATTTTATGATGGGGTTTGTGCTAGTTGGTTTATAATTGTCTATATGTATAACAAGCCGGAATATTTGACTTCTTTTACTTGAATGAACGCATATTTGAACTATTGGCGCAATTGGGGTTTTGTACCCCTGTTTTCACCCGTTTCGCAGTGATGAAGCTCTATAGCTCTCAAAATCAAGATTTGCCGTGGGGCGCATTGGGAATTTTACCACACCCTTTTGCCAGTCTTGAACTCCTGCCATAAACATATTTCTTCCTTTGCGCCTAATAATTTGCATATAGGTATTCGAACCTGAACAGCACTATTTATTATCGTTTCTTGAAAAGATGATATTTCATGCATCAAACACTTCCGTTTCTTCGTTCTATGTGCAGTTTTTGTTTTTGATATTTAAACAGCTTCTATTTTTAAAATGAATTTATATTGTCAAAATGGACTGGAATAAAGCCTTCACATTACCATTATACTCCTTTTTTGGCACTTACTAACCTATGTACCAGAATAGCAAACAACAAATTTGTTAGCTATTCTGGTACAGAGTTTTTTTAAGTACCAAAAAAGGAGTATAATGGTAATGTGAAGGCTTTATTCCAGTCCATTTTGACAACAGAAATCCACTTTAAAATTAGGAGCTGTTTTTAGGACATCGACCCCAACCAAAATCAACAAAATTGATTAACAAAAATAGATCATAACACTCAGTCTTTTTTTTATCAAAATTGAAGAAGAACAAAACAATTCCATTGTTCCTTTAAATATGAAGCGAGGTTCACTAACAAAATCGGTCTGTTGTTATAGAGACAGTTTTATATCTCCCAAAGCATTCATAATCTTATTAACAACCTACAATGTCATCGAACTGAGGAGACTACCCCAATAGTACACATGTCCTTTTCGCGGACGTCGCCGGCAAATCAAAGACAGGTTTGCTCGATAGCCCTCTTGAGGGATGGATGCATGTGTGTAAAACGGATGGACTGACATACATTCGTTGAGTGTTGAGGACGCGCACATGGACAAAAAATCACTTTTTTGGTCACCCGGGGTACCATCTTTATATGATTTGGGTTATTTTTCTGAGGTTTGCGGAAACAACAAATGCGAAAGGAAAATTAAATAAAATGAAACGCGATTCTCGCTGCCATTTTAAGTGAAATATATCGATTGTTGTAGTCTCATCAAGAGACAGGCGGCTGTAAGAGATTTTAGTTTGAGGGGGATGAGGGGAATAAACACCTTTATCAGTATATAATTTAATACAAATATGATTAATCAGCATATCTTTGGGGGTTGGGACAAGTGCGCCCCTTGTCACTATGGCGAGCTGCCCGTGTCAAGAAACAATAGTTTGATTTTTAATTATTTTTTTCCCCATCTATCATCAGGCCTAAATATTGATAAGGAAGTTTTACGGTAGGCCTACTTTGATATTATTAAAATCATTGCGAACTTCTATCTGAAATGTCATTTTTAAAGGACTTCTTGAAAACGTTTAAAGGAAAGGAATCATCCCATAAATAAATTCAGAAGTGAGCTGGTGACGTCACTTCGGATTTTCAATGTTCTTATTGATTGCGAGAAATCTGAGATGTTATCGATAACACATGTTCGGTCCGGCGAAAGTGTGATCGATAACTTCGCAGATTTCTCGCAATGAATAAGGGAAACTGAAACCGGAAGTGACGTTACCAAGGGACGTATTTATGAGACGCTACCTATGTTTTAATATATCTTTCTGAATTTTCAGGGATGATATGGCTTCACGAAATTCCTCCCTTATGTTAAAGAATTCTTCCAAATGAAATCATGATCACTGCGACTAGAAGGAAATTTAAATGGTCATTTCTTCTTGAACACGAATTGCTATTAAAAGACAAATTCAGCAGTTTTATAATCTTCTTAGATGGTAACAATGTATCAGAAAAAGTACAAAGTCCATGGACCTTAGAGAGATGCCAATTCGATGATTACCAAGGTTTCAATGGATACCACACCCCGTAAAAGTCGGATATCTTCCTCCATTCGCCATTGACAAATATAAGGTATATCTGAATTCCTCAGGGAATTTCATAATTTTTAAAAACAAATCTTCCTGACGTAGGCGTACGTTTTTTTTTTTTTATTATAGTATTATTTCCTTTTTATAGCAAAGAATGTATGGTTTGCAGCTATTAATACGGAAGACAAAATGTGGTTGTTAGTTGGTATCATGGATGACGAAGATGCCAGATTTGCCCGGGCATCATGTGTGTCTGTTCTATTTGCGGCATCAGTCGCTTTTTTTTTTCGGTGTCAAGCTAAATATCAAGAGTCCTTAACAAGTTAACATATCCCTACCTTAAATAATTAAAAGTTGGATAAATGAAGCATAAAGTAGAAAATAAATGAAATCGAAATCAATCTAAGATTTAAAGGAATATTCCCACATAATCTCATTTTGATTTATCTGGTAGAGACATATGTAAGAAACAGATTGGTCCAATAACCATGTTGGATATATCATGCCTAGAAGAAGGACTGAACATTTTTGTACTAATCTTTTTGTATTTCTTTGAAAATTAATCGCCAATTTTTCATAATTCAAATATAAGTTGCAAGAACAGATTGGAAAAGATTATTGTAAATTTGATCCTACACTATTAATAATAATGATTTAAAAAAATGTTCTCAATCATTTGAAAACACGTTAATAATTTTCAGAGAAATACATAAAGAATAGTACAGAAGTGCTGTGATGACATCATAATGATGATTTAGGCTCATACCCACAATCTCTTTTGTGCAGGAAAGAAAAATCTTTAAAATTCAATAACTTCTTGTAGAAATAAGATATTAACTTGGTTTTTCGCCAACTGTTTCTTATTGTCTTCTATTGAACATATTAGTATGAAATTCCATGAGAATATTCCTTAAGATAAGGATTAAAAGTTGGATTTATGGTGTGATATGCAAAATGGAGCAAAAAATATAAATAGGCTAAAATCAAATCGAAATAAATCTATTATTATAATAATTATTCACAACTTCTACAGCGCCAAATCCAAAAAAGGCTCTTGGCGCTTTACAAAAGACAAAACATGAAAGACACAATAAAAGCCTAAATACAGTAAAACGATACAAGGGCCTAAACAGTATAAAAACCTTAAAAAGAAAGAAAAAAAGAAAACAAAAAGGTATATGCAAACTATAAAAGCAGTAAAAAGCGAGGTAGATTCTAAGATTTAAAGAAGGAATCTCGTCTCAACAATATTGCTTTACCTGTCGCCAGTAAGTCTGACGACAAAGTGACGTCACTTCCGCCGCGGTATCGGTATAAGTGATTGGCTTGTGTAATTGTGTAAATATTTTAACCACTCCGAACGTTAGCATGTATTGTATTCTCCACGTTAATCAGTTAAAACGATATCTGGAATTTAAAATAACAAATGGCACCAGATATCATCAAATTCGTTTAAAATGTCACTTATTCGGCGGTATTTAATTGATTGGCCATGTCAGTAAATGTGTCATTATTTCGACCAATCAGAAACGTTGGCATTTATTGTAGATTTCTTACCACGTTAACACGGTATCTAGCCTTGGAAATTAAAAAAATGTAGCAAATAACCAAATTCGATAAGAACTTTGCTGTCTTAAGCTAGGCCGTTACACACCGAAGTGGTACAATTTGTGCATATAAGTGGTACAATTTGTGCATATAAGTGGTACAATTTGTGCATATAAGTGGTACAGTTTGTGCATATAAGTGTTACAATTTGTGCATATAGTGGTACAATTTGTGCATATAAGTGGTACAATTTGTGCATATAAGTGGTACAATTTAAGTGCTACAATTTGTGCAGTGGTACATGTTACAATTTGTGCATATAGTACAATTTGTGCATATAAGTGCTACAGTTTGTGCATATATAAGCATATAAGTGCTACAATTTGTGGTGCAATTTGTGCATATTTAAGTTTGCTGGTGCAATTTGTGCATTTAAGTGCTGCAATTTGTGCAATAAGTGCTACAATTTGTGCAATAAGTGGATCGTATTCAAAAATGAAATGCCGTGATCATGATATGGTTGGCGTGTTAAAAGATCACTAGACCGAAAGTGAGGGCGTATTTTTAGGGGGTCTCCAAAAATCAAATTCTTATTTAGCATGCAACAGTATAGCAAATTTCTGGTCAATATGATATTTAAGTAACATTTGCCCTCACGTCGTCGTGGGCAATGGTTGATGAAGTTTATCGATCTTTTATGGATTGTATTTTAGTGAAATTTAAAAAAAAACAAGCGCCCTCGCTTGTTGGTCTAGTGTTCCTTTAATTGTCTGACTGTGGGTAAAGCTTAACATCAGCACAACTGTAATGAACTGCCTATGTTCCGTAGCACATCATATCTTTGATAATATTAGGTAAAATTCACTCAGATATATTGTTTAAAAACAACTTTGTTTGGATAGTTTAAAAAGAGAGAGCCAGATTTAATTTCACTTAATAGAATCTGCTTATCAATCGCCACCAACAAGTGGGTGATGGCGGAGGATCTGCAGAAGACTTAGGACTACCCTTTGAATTTCACCGCTTGCTTTTGAAATGAGGCGCTTCGCCACGAGGATTGAGATTCGGGTCAAAAAATGTCACAGGTAGAGGTCAAAGGGCAACCTCGTTCAATAACTCTGTGTTAGAAATATATATATATGTATGCTGTCGGAAATGCTTGGTATCTATTTCGTCCTCTGAGAAAACGTGACCCAGTTCATTTTTTTTTCTTTTTATGGGAGAGAACGATATATTGAAAGTACTTTGAATTTGTTTCAGTATTTTAATTTTTTTATTTATGTTTGTACAACTATATATATATATATATATATATATATATATATATATATATATATATATATATATATATATATATATATATATATATATATATATATATATATATATATATGTATATATATATATATATATATATATATATATATATATATATATATATATATATATATATATATATATATATATATATATATATATATATATATATATATATATATATATATATATATATATATATATATATATATATATATATATATATATATATATATATATATATATATATATATATATATATATATATATATATATATATATATATATTATTAGCTTTGAGCAATCCGGAGAAGGTTCAATTTTAAGGAACCTAATAACATGTGAAACAACTGCGATCATAGACGTTCAGCAGCCGTTTTGTTCAAATGCTGCAAAACGAAGTGTACATAAATATACATAGGCCTAAATGTACTTAGGCCGATCATGGAGTTAAGAAAATAAACCTATGTATAATCTTTGTGCTGGATAATGCTGTACACTGTGACTCGTAATCTGAAATATTCTGATTTTTCACCGAATCATTTTTTTAATTTTATATTTTCAGATTCATAATCTAACATTCAAAACTTTTTCAATTTTCGTTACAACAGATATGATTCAGCACAAAATATACCTAAACACATGTCAGACCAAGCAACAACTAATGGATACATTGTGCTTCAAATTTAACATGATTTATCGAACAAATTCCTAAATTAAATTTGGAATTCTAAAATCCTCTCTGTTAATCAATTTTGTCGCTTTTGTCAGGCGTTCAAACTCCATCTGCATGAGGAACGTCATTTCTTCTGAATAGGAAAATCTATTGTAGGCCTACCGACAAAATGGATATTTTTCTCACGTTGCACTTATACCTACACCATCGAATCTATTACTAAAAACACCCAACATATAAAAAGAAAATGAAAAACTTCCATTTTGATTTACGTGAAATTAAATGTTAGGCAAATCCTCCAAAGACTGAATATTTAGTTCGATTCAATAATACTAAGGCCCTTCGTAATGGAAGGTCAAGTTGTTAGTGTGTGGCCCAATACGAACTGTGGTGGGATATTTTCCCGTAGAGATGATACAATTAAACCACCGTGACTTATTGCCATGTGGTATAAAATGTTGTATTTTGCTCCATTTTGCGCTTAGGGATAATAATAGGAAGAAAGGTTTGTTTTTTAAGGTTTGATTATAGGACAGGTAATCTATTGTTTATATTTTATGATTTTGATCCTATGATAAGATTTAAAATCCCAACAGTTTTTATTTTCGATTGAAGAATTTTTTTTTTTTTTTTTTTTTTTTTTTCTGTCGCTCAAATTGCTGTTTTGGGGATTTTTAATATACCAACTTTTGTTAAACAGTTAACAAAACAGTGACACAAGTCTCAGGTGGAAAACAAAAAAACCCAAATGTTTCTATACATTAAAAGTCTTCTGTAAAAGGAAACCCATCAATATCTAAACATATTCGACATGTACACTTGTTCCGGAGCATATAATTAGTTATACAAATTTGTTGATTTGTACACCTAGACGTTGCAATGCACTCAATCGATTTTAATTATCTGTTTCAAAGATTGATGGAGTGCCTAGTCGCTGACCCACCCCATCCTACCCTCGCCCCAGCAAAGCAGCTTAGGCTGATGTTTTATTCATCAACGCTTAAACCAAAACTGCTTTCAAATTATTAAAGACTGTTCTTTTCTTTTCAATTTTAATCAATTTAAATCAGATATAAGTTACACTAAACATTTAAGTTTTAATATAAGAAAACCTTCCAGACACGTTAAGGGGCCTCCAAGGATACTTTAGGGGCCTTAAAGGACACTTTAAGGGGCCTTAAAGGATACTTTAATGGGCCTTAAAGGACACTTTAAAAAGGCCTCAAAGGACACTTTAAGGGGCCTTAAAAGACACTTTAAGGGGCCTTTATGGACACTTTAAGGGCCTTTAAGGACACTTTAAAGGGCATTATTATTATTAGTAGTATTGTTATTATTATTATTATTATTATTATTATTATTATTATTATTATTATTATTATTATTATTATTATTATTATTATTATTATTATTATTATTATTATTATTATTATTATTATTATTATTATTATTATTATTATTATTATTATTTATTTTTATTTATTTTATTTTATCTTATTTTTGGGGGTAGGGGGTCGATTATCCGAATGACACGCCACATCAAGTTTTTCAATTGTTTCGATATCTCGCTTTTCCCCGTCCATTCCAGGCCCTTTCTCCAATCCCCCCCCCCCCCCTTCCCCCCTCCCCTTCCTATACAGCTTTGCTACTAATTCGTAACCTTTATTCTGATTCATCGTCTTTGGATGAATGCAACCTCTGAATTAGACGCGGGTAGAGAGGGCGTTGTTTAAACAAAGTAGTATCACAAAGCTTCTTTTTTTTAACGTTATCACTGAAACGTAATCACAGACTCACCCTAGAATCGTTAACGGTATATTCGGTACAAAGGTTTTAAGTTTTAATTTCCTTTCAAGCGCGCATTCAATTCCAAGCAGAAATGTTTTTGAAATATAAAATATAATATTTAGGTTTTTTTTGACATTCAGTCGTTTTGAATTAAGACATTGCCTTGGCACTTAAATGTTGATGCAGATTAAACTAGATTCAAAACTTTTTTTTGTCAGAATCAGCATGGATGAATAGAATCAGGTATTCACCTTTAGAATATTATGATTGATGATATCGGCGAGATTCAAATTTGTTTAAATCATAAAATCACACCCAAGATACAATTTAAACAAATCATAAAATCACACCAAGCAAAGAGCTTCTACACAAGGCACAAAATGCATACAAAGTTATCCCGTCTATTGTTGATCATGTAAAAATAATGATAATGGATAACCAACCATAAAGGAGTAGAGCGTTCATCATCACAAAGTGTTGAATTTAAAAATATATTACATTTTCCAATTTTTCACCGATTTTGATAAGTTTTTTTGATTGTGAATAGATTTTAATTGAAATAAAAACTTGATTGAATTTTTTTTGCAATTAAGCTATATAATATTGAGTGCATGGTGACGTACTGGGGAAGACAGGGATCTGTGTACTCCTTACATTCCCTTGCATATGTGGCCTTCCCCTCCCATATGTTGTTGTGCACCGAAGGCTGAAGTTTTAAGTTTCTTGTGAACTTTGTTCGTTCTTGTGATTTTTTCTTAGGTTTATTTTGTTTTTTGTTTTTTGAAAGAAAAGGTTACTTCTTTTAGAATCTGTCATAATATGATTAATTTCTTCTGTTTAATTCTATCCCAACGTAATTTGTCAGGAAACCAAGCCTAACATAAATATTACCAGTGTGCCCGAGGAGACTTCAAGCTGTAAATTGGACGGAAATCCAAGAAAATATTTGGAATCCAATTCCAACACGCTTAAAATGTCGCACGACACTATCTTAGCTCACGCACACAAATCTTCGCGCTTTTAATGAAAGCACATTGGCATCTTCTTGTCAGAGGATACTTATTCATATTCTGACGTCATTTCCTTAGAGACAGTGTGGTGGGAAATTGGGCGGGAAAGTTGATCCGGTACACAATTTTCATATCGGCTGGCAATATACTATTGCATGTTTGAGCTCTTCACAGCCCAAATCGACAGTCCAATCTCATCATTAGTAAAAAAAAAGTATAAAATCGTACAGGTCTCTCGTGGCTCATTTGTATTTTTCCATCCTCAGTGAAACGACTGGGGAAAGAAAACTAGCAATAAATAGAACGTGCCGCCAAAAGCAGACGACGCGTTAAGACGTATCGTCAATAAATGCTAATTGCATTGGGAGTTTTACGATTCGGTTTGAGTTTACGAATCTGTTGACGGTTGTACTTTATGTGTAAGATACATGGCACAAGAGGGTAATATTTTATGTTTAAGAAAGATGATATTCTCGACTGAAGCGGGAATAAAAAACAAAGGTTGGAGACAAGTTCAAAAATATACATAAACGCTAACTTTCTTGTTCTATTTTGAATTGACCCGTTACAATGGAATTAAAATTGTACTCTTTTATGAGAATATCAATTTCTGTGACTTCTTTGTTGACTAATTAATACAAATGAATAAAGTTACACAGTTAGAAACCTGTTCTACGGTGAAACTATGGAAGGAATGGTTTGACCAGCAAGGTTTAACATGAAGAAGCAAACATAAACCAAACAACTTGAAACGTATTTGTTCAAAACCGGCTATAAATTGACCAATTTTACGGCTTTTTGTTTTTGGCATTTCAATTTTGACCGATAAAACTGCAAATTGATTTGCTATTTTGTTATTTTGACTGCCACCTTCAAGTTGGTAGTTTTTGGTTCCAATGCGATAGCATCAGGAACCTATGCGGTCATGATGGCGTGTATGTATGTATGTATGTATGTATGTATGTATGTATGTATGTATGTGTATGGATGGATGGATGTATGTATGGCTGTATGTATGTATGTATGTATGTATGATTGTATGGATGGATGGATGGATGGATGGATGGATGGATGGATGAATGGATGGATGGATGGATGGATGGATGGATGGATGGATGGATGGATGGATGGATGGATGGTATGATTGTATGTATGTATGTATGGCTGTATGTATGTATGTATGTATGGCTGTATGTATGTATGTATGGATGGATGGATGGATGGATGGATGGATGTATGTATGGATGGATGGATGGATGGATGGATGGATGTATGATTGGATGGATGTATGTATGGATGGATGGATGGATGGATGATGTATGTATGTATATATGTATGTATGTATGTATGTATGGTATTCAGCTTGTAAACACGATATCTCAAGAACACTTTGGATTCATGATATTTGGCCCAGATAGCCCATGGTCGGTAAATGTGCCCTGTTGTTCTTTTTTATATTTTTTTTATGTTGATGTCATGCATATTAATGAGTAGGCGGGCGTAATGTACAAATCTTGAAATGCTCAAATTTTAACAATCGCATGTTTGTTTTGTTTCAAATTTGGAATAATTTTGATGTTAGCTAGTGTGTACATGTTCATGGTATAAAAACGTTGAATTTCATTAATATACGTAGTGGTGGGGCCTAATATTATTTTGCTGAAAAGGGTTGGTAAACACGGTATCTCAAGAATGGTAAACTGTGATTCACTTCATGTGTGGTACACAGATAGCCCATGGTTTGCAGATATGCCCTATTGTTTGTGATGGTCATGCATAATAAATGGGAGGGGCTTAATACATGAGCAACCGTGTGTCCGTTTTGCATCATACTGGTCATGATAATATTGTTGGTTATTGTGCACATGTTTATGTTATCAACAGATGCCATGAATTTGCATGCCGGGCGGGCGTGGCTTAACATATGAAAGTGCTCAAAAATCATTGTAATCACCATACCTCATGAACAGTATAACAGACTTATGTCATATGTGGTACACAGAGGGGTATGGTCTGTACATATGTTCTGCTGTTGTGGAAGTAATGTCATGAATATTAATGAGTAAGCGGGGCTTACCGACAAATTCTGAAATAGGATAAATGAGCAATCGTTCTTGCATTATACTTGCTATGATAATGTTATTAAATATTGTGCACATATATGCTAATGTTGTTAAATTTTGTATTGAGCTGAATGTGTGTGTGTGGCTTATTAATAAATATGGACCAAATATATCATCAGATGCAATGACATGACAATTAATGCAAAATTTGCATATCGATCAGCATATGAACAAAAAAGCATCGGTTCTGGTTAATTGTCTTTAACAATATATTTTGATGACGACATGAAATTAGCAAAAGAATTGATCAAAACCGGGTAAAAACTTAACCATTTTTTTTATAGCCTTTTTGCATTTTCAATTTTTAGCGACACACAGCGATAAAACTGCAAGTTGTTTGCTCATTGTTATTTGGAATGGAACCTTCAACCTTGATCATTTTTACTTTTCGAAAATATTCTAGTGATTCAGATTCGAGATAATCGAAAGTGATTAATGATTCTAAAAAAGGAAAATGTAATATTTGTTGGTCTAAACTATATCCCGCCCTTTGCCAATCCTAGTTCTTGCTATTTTATTTGACAAGACTTATTCCAACGCTATGAATATACACTCAACATTGTTATGATAATGGGTTATTTATGAAAGTTTTTTCTCCATTTTTTGCTCCCAAGGTTTGGTTTCAGAATAGGCGTGCTAAATGGAGGAAACGTGAAAGATTTGGTCAAATGAATAACATGCGTGCTATGG
Source organism: Chiridota heheva (assembly GCA_020152595.1). Classification (NCBI taxonomy): domain Eukaryota; kingdom Metazoa; phylum Echinodermata; class Holothuroidea; order Apodida; family Chiridotidae; genus Chiridota; species Chiridota heheva. Next base: position 46,487 of record JAIGNY010000258.1, read on the forward strand.
CAGCCGTAGGTACCAACTATGAATTCCCGCTGACCCAAGACCAGATGCATACACACAGGTAAAATGATCAGTAATATAAGCAGTTCGAGAAAACCCCGTAATTTAAATCGTCTCATAAATAAATTCGGAAGTGAACGCCGCCGTGCTGGTAACGTCACTTCCGGTTTTCAATTTTCTTTATTGATTGCGAAAAATCTATCATGTTTTCGATCACAAATGTAGGCCTCTATTGTCGGTGAGGCGGATGTATGATTGATAACATCGAAGATTTCTCGCATTCAATAGGAACAATTGAAAACCGGAAATGACGTTGCAACACGGCGGCGTCCACTTCTGAATTTATTTATGAGACGATACCTTTCCTTTAAAATGGAGGATTGTTAAATGCAATAGAGACAGACATGCCCCCATAGTAATGTACCGACCAACCTACATACATTTACTAAGAAGACTTTACTACATGCATCGGAAATAAAAGAAATGTAAATATTTTAAAATATTATAAAAAATAAAATTAAAAAAAAAAAAAATGCAACAAAAGTTTTCCATATTGATTTCTGAGATAATGTGGATTAAAGGAGCACTAGACCGAACAGTGAGGGCGTATTTTTAGGACCTCAAAAATCTCTGGGCAATATGACTATTGAAGTGACCTTTGCCCTCACATTGTCTGTGGGTTATGGAGGCATGAAGTTTATCGATCTGTTGTAGATAATTTTAACTGTGAATTCGCGAAAACGAGTTCCTCTATTTTCGGTCAAGTGCTCGTTTTAATCGCTAGACTCATTTTAATAACGAAATTTCTATTTTCTTTGGAGATTTCTACATTTGATACTATTATGCTATTATCATAATAGACGGAGATCCGTCCATTGGTCCGAAGGCCCATTAGTCAGAAGGTTTAAATTATTCGAAATAAAGGCCCACTAAGTCCGAAGGTTCAATAGTACAAAAGAAAAGGCCCACTAGTTCGAAGGTCCGATAGTCCGAAGGTTCAATAGTCTGAAGGCCCAATAGTCCAAAGGTTCAACCTATTGGTCCTTCAGACTTCGGATATCATGCTATTATCAACCCTATCATGCTATTATCAACCCTATCATGCTATTATCAACACTATCATGCTATTATCAACCCTATCATGATATTATCAGCCCTATCATGATATTATCAACACTATCATGCTATTATTAACACTATCTTGCTATTATCAACCCTATCATGCTAGTATCAACCCTATCATGATATTATCAGCCCTATCATGATATTATCAACACTATCATGCTATTATTAACACTATCATGCTATTATCAACACTATCATGCTATTATCAACACTATCATGCTATTATCAATACTATCATGTTATTATCAATCCTATCATGCTATTATCAACACTGTCATCATTATCAACCCTATCATGCTATTATTAACACTATCATGCTATTTATCATTATCAACACTATCATGCGATTATCAACACTATCATGCTATTATCAATCCTATCATGCTATTATCAACCCTATCATGCTATTATCAACCATATCATGCTATTAGCAGCACTATCATGATATTATTAACACTATCATGTTATTATCAACACTATCATGCTATTACCAACACTATCATGCTATTATCAACACTATCATGCTATTATCAACACTATCATGCTATTATCAACCCTATCGTGCATTATCACACTATCATGCTATTATCAACCCTATCATGATATTATTAACACTATCATGCTATTATTAACACTATCATGCTATTATCAACACTATTATGCTAGTATCAACACTATCATGCTATTATTAACCCTATCATGCTATTATCAACACTATCATGCTATTATCAATCCTATCATGTTATTATCAATCCTATCATGCTATTATCAACACTATCATGCTATTATCAACCCTATCATGCTATTATCAACACTATCATGCTATTATTAGCACTATCATGCTATTATTAACACTATCATGCTATTACCAATCCTATCATGCTATCATCAACCCTGTTATGCTATTATCAACACTATCATGCTATTGTCAATCCTATCATGCTATTATCAACCCTATCATGCTATTACCAACCCTATCATTTCATGATCTTAAAGAGGGAATCTCATCTCAGTAAAATTCCTAAAATTGCGGTGTTCATATCTTTTACGTCACTTCCATTTATGGGTCGTTTCCATATAAGTACGTACGCATTGGGTGTATATGTTTGGTATGCAGTGGTTATATCAAGAAGATTTCTTAATAAATGATACCTGTGTTTATGAATGACATTTTTGGTTGTCGTATTTGTGTACGACATGTGAAAAGAAACTTGATTGTTGATCAACATTGATTGGTTGCTTGTCAATTCAAGACCTAAGCTAGGTAGGTTCTTTGGTAATCATGCGTAGTAGAATCCTTTACAGGCCATTCGACCATTGTATTTCGACCAATCAAAACATCCGAATTTAAATTGAATTACCTTCACGTTAGAGACGATTACCAGCCTTTAAAAAGGAAGTCTGGTCTCAAGAAAAATTCGTGACCCGTCACCTATGAATCCACGGCTGTAATTAATTGGCTTTTCGGATCATTGACTAAATATTTCAACCAATCAGATACGTTGGATTGTAATGTATTTTTTATCAAGATATATCAAGCAAGATATATCAAGATATATCTGGCCTTTAAAGGTCATATATCACGATTTAAATGTGGCTGCGAACATTTTATTCCAAAACGATTATTGATTGAGTAATCAGTATAAGTGCATAAGCCTATTGGTTCATTGTATTTGGACCAATCAAGAAACATGAATTAAAGTATATTTGCCTTGTACATTAGAGACGACAAATGGTCTTTCAATGTTTCGTGATCGTTTAAATTAAAGAGAATGACTCGTCCTATCAATAAATTAAGAAGTGAACGCAGCCGTGATGGTTAACGTCACTTCCGGTTTCCAATTTTCCTTATTGATTGCGAGAAATCTGTGATGTTACCGATAAACAAATTGCAGGCCCCTATGTTTGGTCCTGCGGATGTGTGATCGATAACATCGCAGATTCTCGTGAACAATTGGAAAATTTAAAACCGGAAGTGACGTTAACATCAAAGCGACATTCATTTTTGAAATTTTAATTATGGGACGATACCTTTCCTTTAAATTGAGGTTGCGCCAGGATTGAAGATTTGCCAATGATTTCAAGCTTGCAAAAGAATCTAACCGTGGCAGTGCCACAGCTCGATTTTTTCAAAGAGAGGCATAGACATTCAATTTAAAGCGGTACTTCCTTGTTGATACGATAACTACATCCTTAAGAGACATCCATACTGTGACCTTTTAAGAAAAAATCAATATTTATTCATATTATTTGGACATTTTTAGTAATATTTTGTTATTATTATTAACAGATGAACAATGGAGGGCACTGGAACAGCCAGTTATCTATGACGTCACCATTACAACCGTTCGGACAAATCGGAGCTCCACAGAATGGATATAATCAAACAGCTTCTCCCTTTACCACGTCACATCCGTCTTGCATGTCACCTCAGAACAACCTTCCATCATACATGACCACCGCCCCACAACAATTCACTTCTATCCAATCACCTTACACAGCCCAAACTTCCCCCATGATTCCTTCTGTGACGTCACATCCGGGATCGCCGATGACAGCAACGAATTCGGCGGTAACATCGTCTGGGAACTTCAGTTGTCTTCAAGAAGATGACGTAGACAGAAGGAGCACTAGTATTGCAGCGTTGAGATTGAAAGCGAAGGAGCATAGTGTTGCCATGGGGATGATAGGAGCCTACTGATGGCTAGCGGATGTGACTGATTGTCTTTAGTTATATCATGGTTATATCAAACAGTATAGACATACCAGATAGCGGGATCCACTCAGTGTGCATGTGCACATTACTGCGTTTGGACGAAATGGTGGACAGGGTATAAAATAACATTTCATACTAAAAGATGAAATATGACGAAGCAAGGTTGAGTGGAATACACAATGTTTACGTTACTATTGGAAGACTATAATCTCCGTCCATTTTAACTTTCGAAACTACGTCCCTTATCGCGTTTTATTCCGTCCATTATGAAGAAAGTTTATCATCTTGATAGCAAGAAGGGAATTCCATTTCCTAATAAATATACATGTGTTTATGAATGAAATGTGTTTGGTATATAGATTCTCCAGCAAACTTAAAACAAATCGACATTTAAAATAAGTTACAAAATGATATTTTGTTGTAATAGAGTGTCTCGGATGCATAAACGGACGTACGTTCATAGAGCCCAAAAGGACATTTTGAATGTGATTTTACGGGGCCCGATTTACCAGACAAATCAAATAAGGGCCCGGTTGCTTCCGTTACGCCTCTGGTGCATGTAACAACTGGGCCACCAACATTGAGCTCCACTCTAAGAGAGTTATGTAAAGACAGAAATAGGAAAGGCATGTATATGAATCGAGAAATATTTCACACCTCCCCATCTCACAGCCACCAACACAGATGTATGTGTGTGTATATGTGTATATGTATTTTTATGTATATATATATATATATATATATATATATATATATATATATATATATATATATATATATATATATATATATATATATATATATATATATATATATAAATATATATATATATATATATCTTTATATATATATATATATATATATATATATATATATATATTATATATATATATGTATATATATATATATATATATATATATATATTTATATATATATATATATATATATATATAAATATATATATATATATATAATATATATATATATATATATATATATATTTATATATATATATATATATATATATATATATATATATATATATATATATATATATATATATATATATATATATATATATATATATATATATATATATATATATATATATATATATATATATATATATATATATATTTATACACATACACACACACACACAATGCATATACATATACACACACATGCCATGCTGTGCCATGGGGTTCACCATTCCCACCCTATTGTTTGATATATAGCTTGTTGTATGTTTATATTTGTGGGGTAATGGAGTCAAGTTTTGTTATGTTGAATGGGCCGCCGGGGAGATATCATTCTAAAATAGCATCTTGGGATCCCCAAGCTGAATACCTAGCTTAATGTTTGTATCCCCCACCCCGTCGTCTTTTCTGTCAGTTGTGTAAGTATGTAAATAGCATAAGCAAGTAATAAAATGGTAAAGGCTTATCATTCTCAGGGTTCTCCTTGCCAAAAAGGATGTACATTTGTGGAATTTTATCATGCTTTGTCCTTCTGTCTTGTCTAGAACAGTAGCAGGATTGCCATTAAAGTAGATTGTAGAGCTTTTCTTCAAAGAGAACGGCTGATTATAAGTAGATGTACATCATTGTATATAATTGTAATATACTTCGTGTTATGTTCAGAGAACAAATAACAACTTGAAAGATTCACCTTTTAATACTTAATGTACTCGTTTATTGAATGTTCTTTACCAATTATTTTTCTTTATCAAACTATCACGAAATATAACCTTTTTGACGTAAAATCGATATCCCCACCTCTCCCCACACCTCCCCACACCTCCCCCACACCTCCCCCACCTCCCCACACCTCCCTTTCAATCCCCCCTCCCCTTCCATTCCCCACCCTCCCCTTTCATTCCCCACCCCTCCCTTCCATTCCCCACCCCTGCCGATTAAACATATTCCATATTTTCCCAATGTGAAAGGTTACGGGGGACAATTACGAACAAGTTTCATGCATGTGGTACCAAATTGGCGCAATCTGTTAAAACAGAGATAAACATAATCTATTTTACCCCTCCCTTTCTCGTCCTGCAATACGCACAAACCTGGGACGCATTTTTGTTTTGATTTAATCCTGGCTGCCCTCCGCCAAATTGCGGATGCGCGGGTAGCAAACTGGATGCATACCCATTGGTGTTCAAAATCATTG
>JAIGNY010000258.1:57500-187500 GCA_020152595.1 Chiridota heheva
TAGCTTGATATCATCGCTCTCTCTGACATGGAATTTTTACTGTTTCGCGAGTAATACAAATTCAAATGAGAGAAACAGAGGAAGAAAAAAATAGATTAAGACTCGGTGATATTCGAACTTATAACCTCTCGCTCAACCGACTGGGCCACTTAATCACTTCTAAGCTTATAGGATTTATTTTATATATAGTGTGGAATATAATCGAAGGAAGAAAAATCGATAAATTAGAACTGAATTGTAATTATTGTGTCCATATGCCAGTATGCCAAGCCGTCCCTTTTCACATATCAAAATTTAAAACAACTAACGTCAAGCAACAGAGACTTGATCATTGATAAATACAATTTGTAGATGTTGTTGCAAACACTTCAATTTGATTATGATTAACAAACTATTACTTACGAGACAGTAAGAATTCCATGCCGACTACGCAGGCTTAGTACTGTAGGACCATGTAAGGGTTGTAAGCCTGATATCCTTCTTTCTCGTTTGCAAGCGGTTCAAATTGAAAAGGAACGACATCCCCTTCATTATGAGAAAGTTCTTCATTTATTTCCAAATTATTTGTATCATAGCTTGAACTTGAAGATGACAAATTAAGATCTAAACAACCCGAAAAACTTTCGCAATCAGAGGCTATTTGTATGTGGTTAGTACGTGTGTGATGCATTGTTTACAATCAGCAGTCCCTGAAATGACGTAGCAAACTGTTATTACGTCAAAAATCCCTTTCACCTTTTTTTCGGAGCAAGCAATAAATGTTCAATTTTTAAGTCCTTTTAAATCATGGAAATGGACTTATTTCCAGGATTTCTTGACGGATTGTTGAATTTAGGGATATGAACAACCTATATCAGGTTAAATCTCTTTTTTGAGGAGGGGGGAGGGCATGGTAGGGCCACTTACATTTTTTTATTCAAACTGTCAGAATTGGACGACCAGCCTAGCTCTTACCTGGTTAGAATGAATTTGTGTCAAAATTTTAATTTGTGTCACCATAGCAGGAAAGTGTGTGTGTGTCTGGGGGGGGGGAGGTGGGGTGGGATGGGGGGGAATGACCTTCTATCCAAAACATGGGAGAGGGACAAGAGGCACATTTTTCCAAAATGTACTGAATGGTTCAATTCTGCTGAAAAGTCCCCCCGGGAATTACGGCCATGTCATAGTGATAGGCAGAAATTGCGATCTCTGGTGGCGGTCATATATTTGTATATTTTGATTAAAAAGTATTGTCCCATAAATAAATTCATAAGTGAACGCCGCCGTGATGGGAACGTCACTTCCGGTCTTCAATTGTCCTTATTGATTACGAGAAATATGTGGTATTATCGATAACATGTGTTGGCCCCTATGTTCGGCGAATGTGTGATCGATAGCAGATCGTTATAGCTTGAAGTAAGTAAGTCATCATACTACTTTAAAGAGCAACCAAAGTTTAAAGTTAAAATGGCCACTAACGAAAAGCTTTCAAAGTTGAGAGTGAAGGTTATGGCAAGTCTACTGAAATAAACATTCATGCATTGAATTGCTATCTTTATGATTAGTAGATTTGGGGCATAGTTACGCCACGTGGCGACCACACTCTCCATGTGTTACGGCAGTGGTGTCACAATCAATCCCAACGTCAGACTGTGACGTATGCAGACGAAAAGCATGCTATGTTTGTGAACATGAATTACATCCGATCTTCAACGAGCCACAACGAATGTTTTGCAATGAAGATGATTTGAATTGAAAACGGGGGGACTCCAACCTAAAACTAACGGGAGGTGCGTATCCGAAAGAATCATACTTTGTGCTATATCTTTGGCATGGTCCCGACACACGGGGTAGGGGATTGGCCCTGACAATTTCCAAAGCGATGATTTTGAATTAGGCTTTAGACCCGATCCAACTTTGGCCCTGCTCCCCCCTCCCCTTTACCCTCCCTCTTACTCCCCACTCCCCCTCTCACTCCCCACTCCTTACAATCTAAAACCTGTGGTCGGTTTGTACGAACAATTTTTAGCTTATTATTAGGAAAAAAGGTTGCAGACGCACGGTTTTTATTTTTTGCCCAAGCCAATTCATTTCGATCATTATTTTGCAGCGTTCCAGATCAGGTCAACCACACCATGCGTGATATCAGATCAACCACATCATGCGCAATATCAGATCAACCACATCATGCGCAATATCAGATCAACTACATCATGCGCAATATCAGATTAACCACATCATGCGCAATATCAGATTAACCACATCATGCGCAATATCAGATCAACCACATCATGTGCAATATCAGATCAACTACATCATGCGCAATATCAGATCAACCACATCATGCGCAATATCAGATCAACCACATCATGCGCAATATCAGATCAACTACATCATGCGCAATATCAGATCAACCACATCATGCGCAATATCAGATCAACCACATCATGCGCAATATCAGATCATCCACATCATGCACAAAATCAGATCAACCACATCATGCGCAATATCAGATCAACCACATCACGCGCAATATCAGAATAAGCACATCATGCGCAATATCAGATTAACCACATCATGCGCAATATCAGATTAACCACATCATGCGCGATGTCATATCAACTACATCATGCGCGATATCAGATCAACCACATCATGCACAAAATCAGATCAACCACATCATGCGCAATATCAGATTAACCACATCATGCGCGATATCAGATCAACCACATCATGCACAATATCAAATCAACCAAATCATGCGCAATATCAGATCAAGTACATCATGCACAAAATCAGATTAACCACATCATGCGCAATATCAGATCAACCACATCATGCACAATATCAAATCAACCAAATCATGCGCAATATCAGATCCACCACATCATGCGCAATATCAGATTAACCACATCATGCGCGATATCAGATCAACTACATCATGCACAATATCAGATCAACCACATCATGCACAAAATCAGATCAACCACATTATGTGCAATATCAGATCAACCACATCATGTGCAATATCAGACCAACCTCATCATGCACAATATCAGATCAACCACATCATGCACAATATCAAATCAACCAAATCATGCGCAATATCAGATCAACTACATCATGCACAAAATCAGATTAACCACATCATGCGCAATATCAGATCAACCACATCATGCACAATATCAAATCAACCAAATCATGCGCAATATCAGATCAACCACATCATGCACAATATCAAATCAACCACATCATGTGCAATATCAGATCAACCACATCATGCGCAATATCAGATCAACTACATCATGCGCAATATCAGATCAACCACATCATGCGCAATATCAGATCAACCACATCATGCGCAATATCAGATCATCCACATCATGCACAAAATCAGATCAACTACATCATGCGCAATATCAGATCAACCACATCATGCGCAATATCAGATCAACCACATCATGCGCAATATCAGATCATCCACATCATGCACAAAATCAGATCAACCACATCATGCGCAATATCAGATCAACCACATCATGCGCAATATCAGATCATCCACATCATGCACAAAATCAGATCAACTACATCATGCGCAATATCAGATCAACCACATCATGCGCAATATCAGATCAACCACATCATGCGCAATATCAGATCAACTACATCATGCGCAATATCAGATCAACCACATCATGCGCAATATCAGATCAACCACATCATGCGCAATATCAGATCATCCACATCATGCACAAAATCAGATCAACCACATCATGCGCAATATCAGATCAACCACATCATGCGCAATATCAGATTAACCACATCATGCGCAATATCAGATTAACCACATCATGCGCAATATCAGATTAACCACATCATGCGCAATATCAGATTAACCACATCATGCGCGATGTCATATCAACTACATCATGCGCGATATCAGATCAACCACATCATGCACAAAATCAGATCAACCACATCATGCGCAATATCAGATTAACCACATCATGCGCGATATCAGATCAACCACATCATGCACAATATCAAATCAACCAAATCATGCGCAATATCAGATCAAGTACATCATGCACAAAATCAGATTAACCACATCATGCGCAATATCAGATCAACCACATCATGCACAATATCAAATCAACCAAATCATGCGCAATATCAGATCAACCACATCATGCGCAATATCAGATTAACCACATCATGCGCGATATCAGATCAACTACATCATGCACAATATCAGATCAACCACATCATGCACAAAATCAGATCAACCACATTATGTGCAATATCAAATCAACCACATCATGTGCAATATCAGATCAACCACATCATGCGCAATATCAGATCAACTACATCATGCGCAATATCAGATCAACCACATCATGCGCAATATCAGATCAACCACATCATGCGCAATATCAGATCATCCACATCATGCACAAAATCAGATCAACTACATCATGCGCAATATCAGATCAACCACATCATGCGCAATATCAGATCAACCACATCATGCGCAATATCAGATCATCCACATCATGCACAAAATCAGATCAACCACATCATGCGCAATATCAGATCAACCACATCATGCGCAATATCAGATCATCCACATCATGCACAAAATCAGATCAACTACATCATGCGCAATATCAGATCAACCACATCATGCGCAATATCAGATCACATCATGCGCAATATCAGATCAACACATCATGCGCAATATCAGATTCAACCACATCATGCGCAATATCAGATCAACCACATCATGCGCAATTCAGATCATCCACATCATGCACAAAATCAGATCAACCAATTTTATCAGATTAACCACATCATGCGCAATATCAGATTAACCACATCATGCGCAATATCAGATTAACCACATCATGCGCGATTGTCAATATCAGATTAACCACATCATGCGCGATGATATCAGATCAACCACATCATGCACAAAATCAGATCAACCACATCATGCGCAATATCAGATTAACCACATCATGCGCGATATCAGATCAACCACATCATGCACAATATCAAATCAACCAAATCATGCGCAATATCAGATCAAGTACATCATGCACAAAATCAGATTAACCACATCATGCGCAATATCAGATCAACCACATCATGCACAATATCAGATCAACCAAATCATGCGCAATATCAGATCAACCACATCATGCGCAATATCAGATTAACCACATCATGCGCGATATCAGATCAACTACATCATGCACAATATCAGATCAACCACATCATGCACAAAATCAGATCAACCACATTATGTGCAATATCAGATCAACCACATCATGTGCAATATCAGACCAACCTCATCATGCACAATATCAGATCAACCACATCATGCACAATATCAAATCAACCAAATCATGCGCAATATCAGATCAACTACATCATGCACAAAATCAGATTAACCACATCATGCGCAATATCAGATCAACCACATCATGCACAATATCAAATCAACCAAATCATGCGCAATATCAGATCAACCACATCATGCGCAATATCAGATTAACCACATCATGCGCGATATCAGATCAACTACATCATGCACAATATCAGATTAACCACATCATGCACAAAATCAGATCAACCACATTATGTGCAATATCAGATCAACCACATCATGTGCAATATCAGATCAACCTCATCATGCACAATATCAGATCAACCACATCATGCACAAAATCAGATCAACCACATTATGTGCAATATCAGATCAACCACATCATGTGCAATATCAGATCAACCACATCATGCACAATATCAGATCAACCACATCATGCACAAAATCAGATCAACCACATTATGTGCAGATCAACCAATCAGCAAAATCAGATCAACCACATCATGTGCAATATCAGATCAACCACATCATGTGCAATATCAGATCAACCATCATTATCAGATCAAATCATGCACAAAATCAGATTAACCACATCATGTGCAATATCAGATCAACCACATCATGCACAAAATCAGATCAACCACATCATGTGCAATATCAGATCAACCACATCATGCACAAAATCAGATCAACCACATCATGTGCAATATCAGATCAACCACATCATGCACAAAATCAGATCAACCACATTATGTGCAATATCAGATCAACCACATCATGCGCAATATCAGATCAACCACATCATGCGCAATATCAGATCAACCACATAATCTGATCATGCGCAATGATTATTGAAAACTATCGGAAGTAATCGTTGGCATTCCAGTAGAAACAGACTGACAGAAAAGAAAAAGAAAAACGGAAGTATGGATGCTGAATCCGAGACAAAATACGGTACTTTTCGAGAAAGAAAACAAATCAGGATTTCCCTCAAAACTGATGCGCTCGCGAGTGTTATACTCATAAGTTACTAATGGGTTTTTATTTTATTTTTTTATTTTTATAGGGGCATTAGCCTTATAGTGTCACATGAAAGATTCGCGGCCTTACAGCAACGATGTTCGGTTTTTCTACATGTAAGAAAATCGAACATCTCAAGGCCACCGAAGCAATGTCGTACATGTCGGAGCACAATATTGGCATGATCAAGTACAACGTATCGATTTGTTTTTGCTTTCATCAAATAAATAATTAAAGGAGCTCCTTTAATTATTTGATTGATGCAAGCAAAACAAATCTATGCGTTGTGTTTGATCATGCCAATATTGCCGCCGAAAAGTGAGGCGTACTTGAGTCTCGTGATAAATCGAATTCTAAACGCTATAAAACGCTATTAAATCCTGACCTGACTCGAAATTTGCATAGAGTTCCCATTGACTTTTCAATTCATTTCTATATCCAACAACAGTAAAAAACAGACCGTGTGGTGCGACTTCTATTGGTTCAAATCTACATTCATTAGCAAAACCTTACGCCCCCACTTTTTGACCCGCCAGGGCCCTTACTAGTCTACCCTTGATCCATGATGTGCATCAACAAGAGAGAGGGGGGGGGCAGCTGGGGGCGGCCGGGTACCCATCTTATTCGAGCCTAAATCATAAAGGATATTTCCCGAAAATTTCCCAGAAATAAAGGAAATTTTCTGAAAATTTTCCAGAAATAAAGGACATTTTCCGAAAATTTCCCAGAAATTAAGGAAAGCTCCCTAATATTGAGAAAATTTCCCGAAAATTGGCCAAAAAATTTGTGAGTTGGGCTGAATCATGCCCGACTCGGCTACATATTTGGGTCATTCCCTCCCGATTCGGTATGATGATTACAATATAGTACTTGGGTACCGATCTTATATGGTCAGGCAGAGAGGTAAAACTGTATAATGTACTTTTTACATCAGTAATTTGTCGGAATCATGCCCGACTCAGCCTGGCTACCTAGCTAGCTGAGATTTCCTGATAATTAATAGAGATTTCCCCAAAATCGAAAAACTACCCAGAAATGTTCCGAAAATTGAAGATCATTGCCTGGAAATTAACTAAAGTTCCCAAAAAGTGAAGAAAATTTCCGAAAATTGGCCCAAAGTACGCTCAAATTTCTAAAAAACGGAAAACTTGCTCGAACAATGAAGGAAATTTTCCAAATATTTAATAACATTTCTCGGAATTAAGAAAAATTTCCAAAACTTGAAATTTCCTGGAAATTACGGAAATTCAGGAAAACTCTTGAAAGTTCAGGAAAGTTCCCCCAAAACTGGCCAAAAAGTTAAAATTTCCCGAAAATCGAAAAAAGTACACGAAAATTAAACTAATTTTCGGGAAATAATTTTTCGAAGGCTACCCCTCTCTCACCCCTCCCCCTTCCCGCCACCCCGAAAAAAAAAAACTCAGACTGGTGAAACTATTGCTCAAAATTAATCGTTTATTTACAGATTGCTATTTTACCTTGGAAAAAGTCACCGCCCCCTGAATAACATGGTCCCGTAAATCAAGGTAAATTGAATCTATTAATCTGTTATACACTAAATAGTATTAACAGGGGCGGAAAAATTTAAGGTGCTAAGGATGCAATCGCCGGTTAATTAAAACAGTAGAGGAGAATCCTGGACTTCTGGTGTAATAATAAATACACCACAATTTGGATCTCCATGGAACTTAATGAATACGAAGCTCCAAGTTTTGGTGTATTTTCTTACTACACCAAAAGTCCAGGATTCCCCCTGACTGTTAAGGGACAATAGAAAAGTGTAGATATTAAGATGGTTCTTTGAGAAATAACATCGCTGCGATATGCTTGTAAAGTTCAATGGAGCCCAAACGCCAAGTTTCCCATGGGCTGGCTTAAATACCCTAGCTCGTTGCACCATGGGTCACATGGGCGTATACCCTAAAACGTGGATTCACTCGTGTGTCAGTGTGTGGGGTTTGTAGATAATTTGGTATTTGATATACACATGCAACACTTTTCAAATATGCATTGCTTGTTTATTCCTTCTTTGCATATATCAGTCTATACCGTAAATCGGAGTACTTACCTCTTTATATGCAAACTGACACCCCGGGAAGTTTACAGAAGTTCGCGGCTCAAAGCATTCATCAGGTTGGAGGGGAAGAATGTCGCTATATATCATGGCTTAATGTGATCGTCGGGCGGAGGATGACGTTCAGTAATTGGTAATCTGGTTATGGTACCAACAGAACTAAGCAACCACTGCTGGCAAGGACCACATGGTAATGCGGGAGATTGGGGCATGGATGGGGCCATGGGTGATGCCCCAGTTTCCTACGTCTATGATTGGAGGACCAATCGGTTTTTGAGCTCAAATTCTGTATATATGATTATTTTCCTCTCGAGTGAAGGAATGTCACTTAAGTGTCCACTGTGGGTAGGGTCTGGTCGGATTTGGGGAATGAGGAAATTTTCCCGACACCTTTCCTTAGTGCCGAATTTGTGTAAAATGCCATCATTAGTATTTATTTTCTATATATTTTATATTTAATTATGACTAAGAAGTCAGGGAAATCAGACAGTGAATCAAATTTCATGCACACCGGGACGAGTCAAAGGAAGTGGGGTGGGGTAACTTCTCCTTTCCGCATTAATTAGGGAAAATCGAAGTCCAGTCTGCAGATGAAGCAGGTCAATAGCCAGCGAGGGGTATGCAGGTATGGGGAGCTCCTAGCTCTCTTGCGAAGGTATGTGCCCATTGCGTAAATCAAATGAAAATATTTAACACTGCAGGGTATATGGAGAATCTGCACAGGTTCCCCTCTTGAAGTGTTTGTTCCCCCCCCCCCCTCCCTCCTCCACCCCCTTGAGAAAAGGTATGGCTACAGGCTTGATGTGAATGAGCATAGGTATAGAAGAAGGTTCAAAAGGGCAACGCCACAAGTAAATTGAACCAATTATAGGCGTTTGCTCCGTAAGAATGGGGCTGAATGGTTGATGAGGGAACTTTCTATGACCAGTTCGTTTTGTACCCCCGATCGGGGGACTCAATAAGTCCCCCGATCGGGAGACTCAAGCATGCGCACTGAGCCTATAGTGATATATGAAAGCCGCCATTTTTATTGTTTCAGTCATAGACGCACATCAGTCGTTTAATTGAAGGTTTGTAACAAAGTTTGCTTTGTTTATGTTCAATTTCGCGAAAGTAAAACAATTTCGTTAATACCACGCAGTTATTGCTAAATAATTTTTCACAAATCCTTCAGTTGTTTCTTATAATTTCAAAAACGTTGTTACAGCGTTGCCTAACGGTACACATAATAAGATGTCTTCACTTTTCTTCAAATTTTTCGAAAACCGCAAGGTGAATTTGAAAAGTGCACGGTGAAAAGATAATTCATATGCCATTATTTCAAATCGTGAAAGAAAATTTGAACCCTTCGCAGTGGTCGACTTCCCCGCCCTCAAATTGTGTCTGATTCTTATGTTATTCCTATACAAACTTTTAATTTGGATAGATGCATTGTAGGATACTTCTGTAAAGGATCCCCCGATCGGAGAACAAAACTGTTCTCCGATCGAGGGTACGAACCGCACCGATAACGAAAACATTGATTATCCATAACTGTAGTGTTAACATGTTTTTATCTGCATATTCATTGGTTAAAAAATACCAAATGTCCGTAAGTGTTAATTTGGTTTAAAACTTCGAAAAAAATATATAATTGGGGTTAGGGCACGCACCCGGTTGGGGACGTGTGAGGCACCCATTTTATACCCCATTATCAGATGATGCAGAGTTTCTTATCAATTTGGTATGCATAGATATGAGAAGATGACTGGAATTGTTCTTGTAAATCCCAAATGTTTGAAATGACTGCATATGTTTTATAACACAAATGGTAACATAATGATTTTCTTTTTAGTAACAAACTTACAAAGCTGATATAATAGATATTTTTTTATGTAAAAGTTTTCGTCTCTTTTCTCATCCCAGTCCTGATGATTGTAACCATTCCGCTATGTTCTCCCGAAGGAGGAGCAGCCTAGAGTGCAGATGGTGTCGGCGTCCTCTGATGTCCTCAGTCATGAATGAATCACGACCATGTTTTCTTGTAAACAGATAACACTTTTCAACCAAGGGAGTCACTATCATAGTTGGTATATTAACTTTTTAGAAGCCAAACTCGGAAAAGTGACTTTTTTGAAGAACCGCAAAAGTAAAGGAGTCTCAAGAAAATTGCTTGACCTTCACCAATAAATCGATCATACTAGGAACGTCACTCCCGCCACGGTATTTAATTGTTTTGTCGTGGTCTGTGATTGTTTGAACATTTTACCAATCAGAAATGTTGGAATGGTATAGGCCTATTGTATTTCTGATTATCCACGGTAACACGGTAACCACGTTAACAAGGTTAAAACAGTTTTAAAAACTTATTTTGCTTTTTCTGATATTTACCTTCTTTTTTTTTTGTGACTTTTGAACTGAGACTGGTTTGGCCACAAAATATATCATTTGGCTTTTTCGAAATGTTTTAACTTTTTAAAGACTTGTTTGGAGCGCTGTAAGAAATCTTATTTGACTTAATTATGTTGTATAACGAAAAGGTATCGTCCCAAAAATACATTCAGAAGCAAACTTCACCGCCGTGATGGTAACGTCACTTCCGGTTTTCAATTTCCTCTATTAATCACGATAAAGTCTTCGATTTTATCGATCTCACATCCCTGGGACCGATCTTAAAGACCCACATTTGTTATCGATAACATTACAGGCTTCTAGCAATCAATAAGGAAATTGAAAACCGAAAGTGACGTTACTATCACGACGGCGTTCACTTTTACAGTCATTGATGGGATGATACCATTCCTTTAAAAGCAAGTTTAAGATGGAGAATAAAATGTAAAAAATACTTTTCTGACGACGTTCAGACCACGTGATATTTTGCATGTGCTCCATCTGAGGGACTGGAATCATTGTTTTCCTTTTCAGTAAATTCCCCGCCCTCCAACACAGAAAAGCTCCTGGACCAGCCATGTTGTAGCCGATCCCTTTTATAAGAGCACTAAACCGAAAAGTGAGGGCGCTTGTTTTGGGGAATTTCACAGATATATTATCCACAACAGATCGATAAACTTCATGCCTCCATAGCCCACAGACGACATGAAGGTTAAGTTCACTTGAATATTCCTATTAACCAGACAATTGCTGTACCTAGATAAGCAATTCATGTTGGGGGACTCTCTAAAAATACCCCCTCACTTTTCAGTCTAGTGCTCCTTTAACAATTTGGAATTTTCTTGACACGATTACAGTTTGGGTTTCTATTAGCTTAAAGGAGCAGAGCAGTGGTCAATCAAGTGTAATTATGAAAGGGCACATTAAAAGTAATAAATGACAAAGAACGCATTCAAAATCTTATTCCGTTTAACAGTTTAAGGAGATGTCCAAGTTTAAAGCTCAATCTTACAGTCTTATCTGTGTAGAAACGACTGACGTAGTAAGTCTACTATGAAAGGTTGGTGCCCGGCATCCTTGTTAATGTATTGAAAAAACATTTGTTTAACAATTTTTATTATTTGAACTATTTTTCCTAGAACTTTCTTCGGGCAGTAATTTTAATTACCTTTAGTAGATTCTGTTTTACTACTTTCCTGACATATCCAATAGTTTTTCAAACCACAAAATCGTAGAACAAAATATATTATTGCACATACGGAATTTGAGGAATCTGAGGCTCTGAAGTTACAACTAGTCTAATTTCAGTCATTTCTACACAAATGATACCAAACTTATAAATTAGATATTTCCTTACAACAGCCTTAACGGAATAAGATTTTTGAATACTTTCTGCACTAGTTTGTTTCTTTTAAAATCATCTTTCATATATAGATAGACCTGCTTGACCCCTAATCTAATCCTTTAAATTGGCTTTTTTTAATCTGATTTGGCTTTTTGCGCTTGGCATCCTTGGTACGATCTACCAACACTATCAGGCGTGCAAGCTGCTCCCCAATGGACGTCAGTGAATGCGATGATGAAGACGTTATTTAGGTCGAAAAGCTGACACGATCGAGACCGATAAATGGCGACTATTTTTGCCAGTATAATTGTTTGGAGAAGCGTTCCTGCTAATTTTAGATCGCCGAATGTACATGTGGACAAATGGAGAACAAATTATGTTCCAGTCGTAAATCAACGAACATTTAATTTGAGAGTTTGTCTGTTGTTCTTATGTATGATTATTATTACTTCATTGTAATCTGTTAATGTTATAATTCTAGTGGTTTATAATTGTAAGTTGTGTTAGTCTGTTAGTGGCAAAACTGTATCGGGTGCATGGGTTACTTAATAACATTTAAGGCCGTTACACACCGAACGCGACGCGGCGAGCGATTTTGTATACAAAATTGAATAAAATAAAGGGAAAAAAAAGAAACATTTCGACCTCTTGTTTTCAGAGAAGCACCGTCATTGCATGGCTATTCAGATGATAACTGAAAATTGATTGAAAGGGCCTTTCTACGCCCATTAAAGCAAAATTCGCGTCGCGACAGAAAATGGCGCCCCACTGAAGCGAATTTCTCCACAATTTGAACAAAAAGTATTTGTAACAAATTTTCAAGTATCATCAGAAATCCTCGATTGTAAACTTCATCGTGTGTAAGCAAAAAGTCAAAGCATCTTATAATATTTTTTTCCTGTAAGATTATCTATAAAATAAAACAAAATCGCTCGCCGCGTCGCGTTCGGTGTGTTACGGCCTTTAAGCTAATAGTTTTCTTAGAAAACTTCTAACTTAAGTGTTTCCTATTTTTGAAGATTTGCCTAATTTCATAACTTTTTGACAGCATTATTTGTCACGTACGTTCAACCTGCCTCCCAGCGTCCAAACATCGCGTTTCAACCATAACTTCATATGTCATCGATCAATATGTGTTCATGGGATCTTGATAAAGTAATTAAAAAATTAAGGGGTCCCGTCCCTCATTTTCCTCATGCGTATACGCCACTTCGCTTAAATACACACAGCTCCAGTTTGACTACAAGGGAGGGGGAGGGATGACTATTTTTAACTTACATATCAGCATATTGTCTCAAATGGGTAGGCTATACCTATTTCAGACAGGGACGGATCCAGAGGGAGGCCCAGATTTTTGCGATGATACTTTTTTACCATGAGATCATTCTTAAGTTACGAATTACAGTCCGACAGCATGCCAATTAATGGGAACATAAATGTTCCTATTAATGGGAAAATTTTGCTAAATGGAAGCCGCCATTTTATGATATTTCCTATGATCCTTTGCTATCCTTACATTAAAGACTTCTGCAATGTTACAAATTTAAAATTTAAAATACGTCTGTGAAAATAGCTTTGCCTTGGGAAACTTAAAACTCATGAAAATACCTTCATTACTGTCATGGCTACAATTTTTCCACTCCCATTTGATATGTTCACCACGCCGTTTTCGAAATATTTGAAATAATAGACAATAGAGCTAGGCTTTTTGGCGCGAAGCAGCCATTTTGAAAATTTAAATGTTTTTCAACACAATGATTTTTAATATTTCAAGTACATATATTAGAAACCAGTCCGGTTCGTACCCCCGATCGGGAGAAGAGTTTTGTTCTCACAATCGGGGAATCCTTTACAAAAGTATCCCACAATGCATCTATCCAAATTAAAAGTTTGTATAGGAATAACATAAGAATCAGACATATTTCGAGCGCGGGAAACTCAACCACTGCGAAGGGTTCAAATTTTTCTTCACAATTTGAAATAATGGCATATGAATTATCTCTTCAAATTTCACTGTATTCACCGTGCGGTTTTCGACAAATTTGAAAAAAAGTGATGAATTCTTATTATGTGTTACCGTTAGGCAATCGCGCTTTAACAACGTTTTCTGAAATTATGAGAAATAACTTGGGGGATTTGTGAAAATTATTTAACAATAACTGCGTGATAGTAACGAGGTTGTTTTACTTTCGTGAAATTGAACATGAACAAAGCAAACTTTGTTACGAACCGTGAATGAAACGACTCTGATAAGCTTCACAATACAAATGGCGGCTTCCATATATCACTGTAAGTTCAGTGTGCATGCTTGAGTCTCCCGATCGGGGGACTTATTAAGTCCTCCGATCGGCGGTACGAACCGAACTGGAAACTACGACAATTTATCGCAACATCTAAACAATATGGCTGCATGACTTCGATATTCTCGTGTGTTATAAATGCTCCCATTAATAGGCATGCTGCCGGACTGATTTCTGAAATATTATGACAACGGGATAAGCTAATAAACAGTATTTAGGTCTATATATATTAACAAGAAATTGTAATTTGCGGGGTATTACCTTCAATGGCCATTGGGAAATGTTCTTTGATTTTCAGGAAAGTTCCTTCAATATTGGAAAGATTTCCTTCATTTTTCGGGAAAATTACCTTCAATTTTGGGAAAATATCTTCATTTTTGGGCAATTTTCTTTGCTTTTCTAGTAATTCCTCCAATTTATGGGAAATTTCCTTTTCTTTTTCTTCAACTTCAAAATTTGCAATAAATTTTCCTTCAGTTTTACCAAATTTTTCCTCTTTTTTTTTAAAATATCATACATAATTTTCCTCCCATTCGGGAAGATAAACTTATCTGAGGGGCAGTTTCTCCCCGCTTCCGACAATTCTGTCCCTGCTCCACTCCACTAATTTTCCCATGCACTTCTTTTCCATTGATGATGACAAAAATATCTATAGAACATTTTATCAAACATCATCTGTGACTTGACTTCCCCCCCCCCCACACCTAAACTTTAACCTGGTTCCGCCCCTGATTTCAGATTTTAAAATTTGCACAAAATAAATTGTAAACAGTCAATCCCCAAACTCATGTTATTGAAGCATTTGACGTCATTTTTTTCGAGACAAGAACCGCTCAGATTTGTAATTGTGTTAACCTAGGTCAAATTTCAACTTTAAATATATTTTGTGCTCCTTTTTGGTAATTTCGCCGTAAAAGAGAGTAAATTAATTACTTGAAAAACTAAAATAGGTACATAGGCACTTGTCCCACGCCCACTCTACTTTTGTATGGTAATGTTTTGTCAGCGTGATTTTGGTATCCCCCACCCCCGTGATTTTGTTACCCCCCCCCCCCCCTCCCTTCACGGGACGATACCTTTCATTTGATTATTGTATTATTATTATACATTTATAGTGCGCTTGGTCTTAAAAAGCTCTAAGCGCATTTGATTGAATAAATTTGGGAAAAGACTGTGTACCTGCCTGGGCAGCTGGGTGCGACTTCAACAATTTGAACTTCAGTTTTTCAGTCTAGGGCCTCGGCCCATTTTCTTTAAAAAAAATCTGATCTCGTTTGAAAAAATGAAATATAAGGAGTAGAAATGTGGCTATGCGCCCCTTTATTCTAATTTATTTGTTTGTATTCTATTTTACAAAATATTCATAAATATCTCGAATGCTTGTGTACCGCTTACTGGTTTAAGTATTATATAGTTATTGATCGCATATTCTGGTAACAGTTCAGTCTACTGGCAGACTGTTCTAATATAATTCCTTTAGGGAAGAAATAATTACTTGGCTTTAACTACTACCGGGACTTTGGTGCAACACTTTTAATTGACTGGCAAATTGAATTCAGAGCCAGTTGGTGTATGTTTTCCCACACTCGTGATCTTCACCTACTTTTACTTTAAAGTGTTTGTTTTTAAAACGACAAACAACATTTTCTTAAACAGTTAAAGGTTGATGTTTCTAAAATAACATAAACACCGAGTGAAAACTGTCCAATTTTTACCTGTAGGAATTAAATATTTCGTGAAAATTACGAGCTAATTTACATTTATCACTACCCAAATCATGGGTGGCTTAATAAACGTATGGTTGGTTTCGAGGTATAAAACCTGTGAAGTGTTAATGATAATGTAATTTAGCAGTAAATCATTTTTGTTAAAACATAACAGACAATCAAGAAATGGAATGACGTTGATCTGTAAATGGAGGAACATCACAAAAGTTGGAAGCTTTCATGAAGTTCCCTCACAACGATTTAATAAGCCCGACACAGAAGAACATGGCAAGGACTAAGATGTTCTCGACTTGGTACCTTATTGAAATTTGTTCAAATTATTGTCTGGGTATATAAATGATCATGTTCAAAATTTATCTTCTTAATTTTTTCTCAACTTGCAATTCAAACACTTAAAATATATACTCAAAAAGTTAAAATATATATAGTTTGGTTTAAGAAGCACTTTATCAGTCTGGTTCACGCTCCCGATCGGAATATCTCCCAATCGGAAGATCTCCCAATCGGAAGATCTTCCAATCAGAAGATTTCCCAATCGGAAGATTTCCCAATCGGAATATTTCCCGATCGGGAGATCTCCCGATCAGGAGCGTGGACTGGACTGTTTCTATTTTATTCAAGCGTAGGGGTTTATTCTAAGGTCCCTACAACAATCATATTGAGAAAACATTTTCAACCTGACTACCCATCTGCGCATGTTCAAATCTCCAGGACTGGTGATTCCTCGTCCGGGAGATTGACCTGAATGCTGATCAATAAACATATAAAGATCATCTATATTGGATGACCTTTTCATGTACATACTGCACGTTTTGCCCCTTGCTCTCTTTTGCCTTGCCAAAGTGATAGGACTATTGTACACGGTTAAGATTACACTTTTTGTTCTGTTGAGAACGTGAGTTATAAAGAAAGGCTGATTTTCCAGAAACACAAAACGTTTTTATAACATTTTGTGTTATAATGTTGTTTTGATAATATCAAAATGTGGTGCCAAAAATATATTATCATAAAATTTATCATATAATATTATGCACAAAAGTTTTAATATATCATTTTAATGTTTAAAAAATAATAATGTTGTAAAAACATCTTTATGATACCACAAAATGATATCATAGAATCATTTTCACATTTTGAAAACAAAAAATGTTTTCATAATGTTTTTAAAACATTATTGTGTTTGCTGAGGTATGGACAAATGGAAATGCAGGCCATTCGTTCCTTTCTTTATTAACTTGTCAACATAAAAGTTGGCCGGAATTTGTTCGTCTGAATGTTATGATTATTGGAAGTGGATTTGGAATCGGTACAGTCAGAAAATAAATGAAGATAAATGTTTTCAGAAAACATTTTTGTGTTTTTTTTTTCTTCTGTGGAATTATATTCCACCTTGCAAAATCTGTTATATTTCTTTTTGTTAAGTTCTTGTACACAGCTGCTTCATAGCCATATCTCCTTGATGACGTCACATTTTACCAACGAAGACTACCAAATTAATTTCGCCATTAAAAAAGGCCTATAAGGAATTAAACATGATTGAAAATCCTTAAATAAACCAATACAGGTAAATCTAACACGTATATGATTCACCTAACAATATCAATTCATTTTCCCAAACCCACTATGAGGTCAGAAACAATCAACCTAAGATTTAATAATCATTTAACACATTGATCCGCGTCCCTTGGAGCTTCATGCTAATTGTGATGCTAATATTATACTTGCTTGAACTTTGACCCCTATCTAAACCTAGCTTATACTCTAATGTGTTATAAATATAAATTTTCCAAAAACATCTTTAACACGCCTTAGTAACTTCTGTGTGTGGTATGCTTACGCTCGTTGTGCGAACTGGGACCCGACCTGAGTCAGTGTCAAGGGATTCCTCGGTCGTCGAAAACATTTGTTTGCAGTCATTTATCAAACGACTGATAAAAGGATATGAAGAGACGTCTTACACCACAGATAAGTGCACCCATAGGAGAATATACACCGCCAACGGTCGACACGCTCAATGAACGTAGAAAATAGTCTCTGTCTAACATGTGCAAAGTTACTTGACCTACACATATTTACAGCACTTGCATCAGAAACGTGAAATATTCAAAATGATACGACGGTAATGCTCGCGGTCGGAAGTAACCTGTCTGAGTTTAGATGATTGACAGCTTTTTCAACCAATCACCGCATCGATTTTGCCTACCATCTGCGTAACTAAGTGGGGCAAACATCCTACGCGGTACTCGTACAGTACAGCTAGCTAGCGGTGCGCGATCATGTAGTCAATGCAATTTACTGTACAAAACAAATTTCTGCACACACAGACTGAGTGCCGGCAGATAGTTGAACAAAATTGCGCTTACGGGCCCGCAGCGGGCTTTGTAAATCTGATTGCTGTTACCCAGAACAGTTAGCAAACTGAATTTTGTTTGACCTTTTTGCTAAAAACTCTAATGATCTGGAGAAGTGCCAAAAACGGACCATACCCTGCGGCAAGCCTTGCGAACATCTAAATGTCAATGCGTTGGTCATGCATGATTGCGGATTTTAATATTGCTTTTCCCACCTAGTTACTGCGTTACTATGGTGGGTGTGGCTTATTTCGTAACTCAGAGACGTTAATTATTTGAGAAAATTGAATACAAATTATTCTTAGTATTTCGAAAATGATAGGTGTTTGGGGGAACATGTTCCCCAATCTATTTTTAGAGGTGGGAAATATGACACCATAGGAGAGAATCCATAAAATCTGTTCATAAGAGATGCATGTGATGACGATGCCCATGTGATGACGATTCCCATGTGATGGCGATGCCCATGTGATGGCGATGCCCATGTGATGGCGATGCCCATGTGATGGCGATGCCCATGTGATGGCGATGCCCATGTGATGGCGATGCCCATGTGATGGCGATGCCCATGTGATGGCGATGCCCATGTGATGGCGATGCCCATGTGATGGCGATGCCCATGTGATGGCGATACCCATGTGATGGCGATGCCCAGTGATGGCGATGCCCATGTGATGGCGATGCCCATGTGATGGCGATGCCCATGTGATTACGATGCCCATGTGATGGCGATGCCCATGTGATGGCGATGCCCATGTGATGGCGATGCCCATTTGATGGCGATGCCCATGTGATGGCGATGCCCATGTGATGGCGATGCCCATGTGATGGCGATGCCCATGTGATGACGATGCCAATGTGAGGGATTTATCCACTCATGAAAGATTCGCGCCCTTACATCAGTGATGTTCGGTTTTTCCACATTTTAGAAAATCGAACATTTCAAAGCCACCAAAAAGTTACGCATCACTACCCCACATACATATAGTGTACGATTATACATACACTGTACGTACGGGGTTTATTTCAGGAATGGTTTAAGTGAACACAGCGTGCACATTATTAAAACAAAGTATTAAGTGAGGGCACTGCGAATAGCAATGTCGTACATGGCTGAGCACAATATTGGCTTGTTGATCATAAACTTTAAAAAATGTCTGGTAAACTTTTACCAGGAAAGGGTAAAAATTTCAACAGAACCCACTCTTTCACTAAGAAATCCTGGTGAAATAGTAATCAACTACTTCCTAATGAAAACTACCAAGGATGATTTGTTAAAATTCCTGGTAAAATATCACCAGTAAAATTTGAATACATTGCACCTGCTTACTCATAGATTTTGAAGATGTACTAACACAAAAATACCAAGTCAAATAAGCAACAAAATATAACAATGTGCCCAGTTGGATGTGATTAATTCCTAACTTAGGTCTAGGCCATATAGTGTTCATCTGTAGTGTAACATTGTGAGTAAGCGTAGTGTTATAGCAGGGAGTTGTTAACGTAATGCATTACACTGAGTTACATACAGTACTAGACCTAATGACATGCGGCCTGCTTACTCATGGAATTCGAAGAAAAATGAATACCAACCATGTCAATAGCAATGTACTAAAAACATGAAAAAGTAACGGCAATGGAAAAACGTCTTTTTTGACAGAAATTTATCCATTCTGCCGACAATCGACTTCACACCGAACGTTAAGCTGAACTTCTGATGTAACCTCTGATCTGAACGTTGAGCACGTATACCGTACTATAACAACAGCAGAATGCTTCCAGGCTAAATTGGCCAATCAGAAGCGGTGTCTCACAAGCTGGACAAAATTTGCCAATGAAATATTGATTTTTCACCAGGATAGTTATGTTAAAAATTAAAACTATCGAAATGGCATGAAAATAACCAGGAACGTGGTGGAATTATTTTAAGCAGGAATTTTTTACCACACATTTTTTAGAGTGTAGTAGTGCGGCCCGGAGAGGTGGTAAAGTCAACCAATATTGAGGGGTAAGGAGGGGGTGGTTCATAAAATCACATAAAATACAAAAACAATCAGCGTACAAAAGAGATATAAATATGGTAAGAAATTACGACTATAGCGATGACGGCACCCAACTACCCAATATGCGCAATTCTTGCTTTAATTTTTTTTTTTAATTACGGTCATGCAGGTCACAACTATTTAGAACCTTACTTCGAAAAATTCGGACATTTTTAGTACGTTGCTCGAAAAATGTAATAATTCTGTTCCAAGATTGATTGGTTCTGTTTCAAGATTGAATGATTCTGTTCCAAGATTGAATGATTCTGTTCCAAGAAATCTTCAGAGAGGGACTTTCATATATTGTCAAATATTCTAAATGGGAGAAGTTTGTTGCAGTGATCAGAAATAATATATTATTATAGCCTTGACCCAGATTTAAGAGTAGAACTTGCAATTTGAGAGCCTTAGATATTTGAAATAATGTAAAGGAATATAAAGAATTACATTAAAAAATGTAACTGTATTCTTTTTCACACATCATCTCTTTTGCACATGTTGAAAATGTTACTCACTTTGACTTGTCATAGCAACTATTTACTGCTATTGTGACCGTTACAGACTGTTCTGCTCAAAATTTAAAGGTCTTTCATCTGGGTAGAAAAGATCTATTTCTGTCCATGTACCTTTAAATATTGGGTGCTTACGATGCCATGACTAATGTGACGTCATAGAAAGTAACCTCTGTTTCAAGTTTCTCTGCCATCCCTTTTCAGGCATCCTTTACGTTGGCTTTATCTTTTCAGATTAATTATATCGCTAACAACTGTTACCGAGGGAGCCGCCAGTTTTAAGATAGGATCTCTCAGATTTAACAAATCAACGAAAAGGTATGGTATTTTGTACAAGTGTTTACCACATGCGTGTCAGCTTTACATCTTGGCATATATAACCTTAATTCAGTCGTTTCATACGTATATGTGTTAAACAACAAAAAGAAATAGATAAAGTAATTTATTTATGAGCGATTCTGTACATGTGTAGATTTCATGCCCCAGTAATTTCATTAAGATGGTATTTGTTTGATGTATCAGCGGTACTACACAAGGCTTGGTGACAATAATTCATTGATAATTAATTATTTCCGAAGCGAAACGTCACAGCTTTCATTCGTTCAAATACAGCCGATACAATTTTCAAGGTTAAGTGTATTTAAATACATATGTTTTGATTGTGGTTATACGCGTTTTAAGAATGTAGTGTTATAAGAGTAATTTCATACTATAGAATTATATGCCGTTTTATTACATTAATGCTAAAAATTATTATTTGTTACATGAGATCGGAGAAGCATTTTGTATATAAGAAGTATGACGAAAATATACATTTCAGCAGTCAATTTTGATGTAAATAAACGATCTTATGCCATTTTATCCCACAAACAGTGATAGTGTTATCAAGGACGTATACGTGTGTTCGCACATCCTTGTTTTGATATACATTTTCATAAAAGTATATCATGACCAGTCCGGTTCTAACGAGTCAAAAATGTATTAAAAAGGTCCCTTTTGTGAATGACCCCTCCCCCTTCCCCTTCCACACCCACTTACAATCCGGTCCACGCTCCCGATCGGGAGATCTCCTGATTGGAAAATCGAGACATAATCGTGACCATTATTTAAATTGTTGCTAATAAGTTCAGCCGTTTTTATTATTATTATTATTATTATTATTATTATTATTATTATTATTATTATTATTATTATTATTATTATTATTATTATTATTATTATTATTATTATTATTATTATTATTATTATTATTATTATTATTATTATTATTATTATTATTATTATTATTATTATTATTATTATTATTATTATTATTATTATTATTATTATTATTATTATTATTATTATTATTATTATTATTATTATTATTATTATTATTATTATTATTATTATTATTATTATTATTATTATTATTATTATTATTATTATTATTATTATTATTATTATTATTATTATTATTATTATTATTATTATTATTATTATTATTATTATTATTATTATTATTATTATTATTATTATTATTATTATTATTATTATTATTATTATTATTATTATTATTATTATTATTATTATTATTATTATTATTATTATTATTATTATTATTATTATTATTATTATTATTATTATTATTATTATTATTATTATTATTATTATTATTATTATTATTATTATTATTATTATTATTATTATTATTATTATTATTATTATTATTATTATTATTATTATTATTATTATTATTATTATTATTATTATTATTATTATTATTATTATTATTATTATTATTATTATTATTATTATTATTATTATTATTATTATTATTATTATTATTATTATTATTATTATTATTATTATTATTATTATTATTATTATTATTATTATTATTATTATTATTATTATTATTATTATTATTATTATTATTATTATTATTATTATTATTATTATTATTATTATTATTATTATTATTATTATTATTATTATTATTATTATTATTATTATTATTATTATTATTATTATTATTATTATTATTATTATTATTATTATTATTATTATTATTATTATTATTATTATTATTATTATTATTATTATTATTATTATTATTATTATTATTATTATTATTATTATTATTATTATTATTTTTATTATTATTATTATTATTATTATTATTATTATTATTATTATTATTATTATTATTATTATTATTATTATTATTATTATTATTATTATTATTATTATTATTATTATTATTATTATTATTATTATTATTATTATTATTATTATTATTATTATTATTATTATTATTATTATTATTATTATTATTATTATTATTATTATTATTATTACTATTATTATTATTATTATTATTATTATTATTATTATTATTATTATTATTATTATTATTATTATTATTATTATTATTATTATTATTATTATTATTATTATTATTATTATTATTATTATTATTATTATTATTATTATTATTATTATTATTATTATTATTATTATTATTATTATTATTATTATTATTATTATTATTATTATTATTATTATTATTATTATTATTATTATTATTATTATTATTATTATTATTTATTATTATTATTATTATTATTATTATTATTATTATTATTATTATTATTATTATTATTATTATTATTATTATTATTATTATTATTATTATTATTATTATTATTATTATTATTATTATTATTATTATTATTATTATTATTATTATTATTATTATTATTATTATTATTATTATTATTATTATTATTATTATTATTATTATTATTATTATTATTATTATTATTATTATTATTATTATTATTATTATTATTATTATTATTATTATTATTATTATTATTATTATTATTATTATTATTATTATTATTATTATTATTATTATTATTATTATTATTATTATTATTATTATTATTATTATTATTATTATTAGCATTATTATTATTAACATTATTATTATCATTATTTTTATTATTATTAATATTATCATTGTATTATTATCATTATTATTAATATTATTATTATTGTATTATTATTATTAGTATTATTATCATTATTATAATAATATTATATATCATTATTGTTGTTGTTGTTGTTATTATTATTATTATTATTATTATTATTATTATTATTATTATTATTATTATTATTATTATTATTATTATTATTATTATTATTATTATTATTATTATTATTATTATTATTATTATTATTATTATTATTATTATTATTATTATTATTATTATTATTATTATTATTATTATTATTATTATTATTATTATTATTATTATTATTATTATTATTATTATTATTATTATTATTATTATTATTATTATTATTATTATTATTATTATTATTATTATTATTATTATTATTATTATTATTATTATTATTATTATTATTATTATTATTATTATTATTATTATTATTATTATTATTTTTATTATTATTATTATTATTATTATTATTATTATTATTATTATTATTATTATTATTTATTATTATTATTATTATTATTATTATTATTATTATTATTATTATTATTATTATTATTATTATTATTATTATTATTATTATTATTATTATTATTATTATTATTATTATTATTATTATTATTATTATCATTATTATTATTATTATTATTATTATCATTATTGTTATTGTTATTATTATTATTATTATTATTATTATTATTATTATTATTATTATTATTATTATTATTATTATTTATTATTATTATTATTATTATTATTATTATTATTATTATTTTATTATTATTGTTATTATTATTATTATTATTATTATTATTATTATTATTATTATTATTATTATTATTATTATTATTATTATTATTATTATTATTATTATTATTATTATTATTATTATTATTATTATTATTATTATTATTATTATTATTATTATTATTATTATTATTATTATTATTATTATTATTATTATTATTATTATTATTATTATTAATTGTATTATTATATCTTAATATTTGGGGTGGTCAAATTATGTAATTCAAAATTGTATTCTAATTTTATCCTTGGAAGTGATATTGAATTTATATTTCTGTATAATCAGCTTTTGCTGGAGATTAAAATGTTAAAATCTGCTCTTTAAACAATATTGAAATTAATTGTTAAAGATTACATTAAAATTCCCTGGTGAAAGTCAAATTTGCGCAGGTGAACATGGAGAAAATATTTTCATCGTTCTGTGACCCTTATAAAATTTGTATATTTTGCATTTTTTCTACTTTTGGCATAAAGCTATTTAACAGTTATGTATTTCTTTTAAGCGAGTTGAATTTGGAAAGATGCATGGTGGGTTATAATAACAAAATACAAAAAACCCGATCAGGAGATCTTCCGTTCGGAAGCGTGGACCGGACTGACTAAGAATTTCTTTAAAAAGACGAATTGGTAGTAAGTCTTTTGTCCGTCACATTATTGTATTATTACCGGTGGTTTAAATACAATTAAAATTGCTTTGATATTGATTGATTACGCACCATCAGTGTTAGTGCAACAAATGTAATTAATGTTAGTGCAACAAATGTAATTAATGTAAGTGCAACAAATGTAATTAATGTTAGTGCAACAAATGTAATTAATATTAGTGCAACAAATGTAATCAATGTTAGTGCAACAAATGTAATTAATAAATGGTTTGACATAGACCATTTTACAGCATTTTTGAAGGAGACATAAAGTCAAATATTCTAGCTTCATTTATGATAGAGAATTGAAAAATAAACTAACCACCAAAAAACTCCATCATAGAATTGTATTCCAATCTCAAGTTATCCAAGTTTGAAGTTGTAAAAATGGACGCTGCCATTTTGTCTAATTTTGTGTTGAAATTATGCCAGTGATGACATCATTTGCCTTATGTGCTTCCACACATAATGTATCTCTTTAGAATTCTTTTAGAAATTTTCTTTGAAATTCCAAAACGCTTTGACATGATGTTTTAAGGGCTTGAATCATTAATATCATATACAAATAAAAAGTCATAGAAACTTATTATTTCTTACAAGTTACAAAATTTGAAATAAATTGTAAAGACATACATTAATATTATAATCTGTACTGGGTGTATTACATTATACTAAAGGGCGCATGAACAAAATGGCCGCTTTCATGTAAGTTTATATTGACATAATTAATGTTTTAATAAATATGAAAATGTGCTTAATCATATTGTACGGTGTGAAATTTCTTCAGATGACTTACCTGCTTATACAATTATCATCAAAATGAAGAAAAGGTCAGACTTTATGTCTCCTTTAAATATCAGATATCAATTTGCATATTTTATGCCAATTTTCTTATGTATTACATGGCGATCATTTTATTTTGTAAAACAGTGCTTTTTAAATGTGTATTATTGTTCTTTCAAGTGGTGCAGCAAAATTCTGACCAAAAGTTTTTATTCTGAGTCTTAATTTACCATAGCCTAATTAATTCTAACAGGAATCGAGTTTTCCAATGACTTTCAGTAACAGAAATTCAGGAAAGAAATTTAAAGAATTTAATACAGATTTTGAGATGTTCGCTCAGTCATAAAAATTGTTTCCAAAAAAAATATTAATGATAATTTGCTCAGATCTTGAAACCAGAATTTGCTGCATGTCCATAAACCTTTAACAGACAGTCCGGCAGCGTGCCTATTAACAGGAACATTTATAACACATGAGAATACTGAAGTCATGCAGCCATATTGTTCAGATGTTGCGATAGAATCTCATAGCTTCTAATTCATGTACTTGAAATATCAAAAATCATTGTGTTGAAAAACATTTGAATTTTTAAAATGACCGTTTTAAGCCTAAAAGCCTAACTCTATTGTCTATTTTTGTAATATTTCGAAAAGGGCGTGGTGAATATATCAAATGGGAGTGGAAATGTTTCAGCCATAACAGTAATGAAGGCATTTTCTTGAGTTTTAAGTTTCCCCTAACAAAGATATTAGGTACAAGGTATTTCAAATTTAAAATACGTAACATTGCATAAGGCTTTAACGGTAGGATAGCAAATGATCATGGGAAATATCACAAAGTGGCGGCTTCCATGTAGCAAAATGTTCCCATTTTAAGGAACATTTATGTTCCTATTAATAGACATGCTGCCGGACTGTTTAACAGATTAAAATTGCCGAAGAAAAGTGAAAGATATTTCTGACTACACTTGGTACACTAACTGAATATGACTTGAAAATTGAGTTAAAATCAAAAGCAATGAATTACGATTTAGTACGGTTAACCTGTAGGCCTACCATCAATTCTCTTTGACTTTTTTTTTTTCTTCACTACATTAAAAATTCCCACCCCAGGCTATTTTCGCTTCATTTTTCCTTTGCGAAACCGATGAAAAAAATTAAACTCAACATGTTCTTGTCGAATTTGACGAAAACAAAGGATCAGTTTTCATTGCAAGAGAGGTTTTCCCACCTCACCAACACCCTTGAAAAGAAGAAATGCTTTGAGCAAATATGAAATAATGGCTTTTAGACTTCTCACGTACGGTGTCCTATCCCCAGCATGGGCTCGTGAACCCAGGACGCTTGTCAAAATACAAATACAGTTGCCGCCCCCAATTTCTGAGCCCCTGGCGAGCAGTCTTATTTAGAACGCAGCATGGCGCGCAACACTATCTGTAACCTCAGGCCAATCAAATCTATACAGTTCCCCTTCCCAATGATAAGGGTATGACAGGATATTTTTGCCGATTTGACCACAATAAATCTTTTTAGGGAAACAAACGCATCTGTTCAACCGCCAGATCGGAATATTTTCTATTTTGGAGACTTTAAATTTGTCGGGTATTCGGTTTTAGCAAGATGTCCGATGTGCTTCTTTATACTGGTTGATTTTCAATTGCAAATGCACGAAAAGGGGGTTTAAATGAGTTTAAATGCCAAGGTATGTCGAGGAACAGAGACTGTAATTGAAAAAAGAAATGAAAAAAAGTTAAAAAATCTAGTAACGGTCTTTATACATGTATGTAGCGATTTATATTGGTTAAAATCTGAACAACAAAGTTTTTGAATCAAAGGTTGATCGCTATTTAAAGGAAAGGTACCGTCCCATAAATAAATTCAAAAGTGAACGCTATCGTGCGTGTAACGTCACTTCCGCTTTCAGTTTTCCTTTATTTATTGCAAGGAACTTTTGATGTAATCGATCACACATCCGCCAGTCCGCCGAACCGAATATTGAGGCCATATATGTGTAATCGATAATATCACAGATTTTTCGCGATCAATAGGAAAAAAATGAAAACCTGTAAATGGAGGTCACGTTACCAGCACGGCGGCGTCCACTTCTGGATCTATTTATAGCACATTACCTTCCTTTAACTGTTTAATACGCTAAATTTGTTATGTATAACTGGGCAGACACTTCAATATTATTATTATTATTATTATTATTTTTTTTTATTTCTTTTCTAAAACTTCTAGTCACTGAAAACGATGGGAAAGTCTATTCCTGCTAGAATTATATTGGAGTAAAAACTAACTTGGTCGGAAGATACTGCACAAAGAAATTATGTTAGGTGTTTAAGAAAACAAAGGATTTACAAAATAGATTACCAAGGTCGCCCTAACATCAAAAACATTGATGATTTATATTTAAAAACGCTCTTAAATGGTAATTTGTCAAGAATTGTTTTGTCAATTTCATTTCATATAGTTTTGTTTTATAGAGTGTAAAGCGATTTAGATCAGTAGATAATGGAGTCTACACACGTCCATATACCTTAACAAACTATGAAAGTATAAAAATAATAAAAATCGATTTAATTTTGATCAAAATCGATTAACTTTTAACCACTCTACCATGCTTAAATTTGAAAGCATCAATATTCAACATGCCATGCTCTTTTGTGGCGTATGACTTTTTGAACACCCTTCATTCCTTGGTCAGTTTGTATTTTTAGTATGCCAATCCTTCTTTTTAAATTGTTTATTATAATTTGTTAAAATATAAATTCTGACTCAAATTTAAAGGAGCACTAGATCAAATAGGGAGGGCGCTCGTTTTTGCGAATTTCACAGATATATTATCCACAACAGATCGATAAACTTCATGCCTCCATAGCCCACAGACGGAGTGAGGGCAAAGGTCACTTAAATATTCCTATTAACCAGATAATTACTATACCGTTGTGAGGCTAGATAAGCATTTGTTTTTTAGGAGACCCCGTAAAAATACGCATTTACTTTTCGGTCTAGAGCTCCTTGAGCGTTATGGCGCCCTTACCGTAATAAGCCTACCTACTAAATTTACCGGGAATATTTCACATCAATTTCAGCGACTAAGATTTAGTAGCTTAGGATACAAACTTAAAGTAAAAGTATTGAATTTCGAGCTGTTTGTATCAAAAATAGTTTACATATTGAAACTGACAAGCTGTAACATTATTTGCCTCCCCCGTGCCTTGGCAGAAAATTTTGAAATAAACTGAGAAAATGGTAATACAAAAAATAATGATTTGAAACAAAATGGGTCGTAATAACCTATTTCATCTTCTTTATTTTCTTCTAAATTTTACATACAAAAAAAAAAAAACGATACAAAAATAATAATTTCAACAAAATGGGTAGTGATAACCTATTTCATTATTTTTTTTATTTTTTTTATCTACGGCCACGAAAATATAAAAAAGTGATTTGGAAAAATGAAAATTATGATCATTCGCAATCATTTAGAGAAAAAAAAATGAAAATTCAGAAACTTGGAAAAAAATGGACAATTCAGAATCATAATTTGGACACATTTGGACACATTTGGACGCATTTTGTGTAATTTTTAGCGATATTAAAGACTAATCTGACATGTCTGACAATCCGTGTTTTGGTTAAGCCACTTGGTCAAGACACAGCATGTCATTGGATCAAAGTGGGCTGCTTGTAAAAACCAAAACTTGCGTCGAATATTGTTAGAGGGTGAAGAGGGCGACATAAAATAATGTCGGTGACTCGAGTTAAACTTCATCATTCAACAATTGAAAGCGATCACAAAGAACAAATTTCTAACTTTTCGACCCATTTGCTCTTCTATTGAAGGGTCAATCATATATAGCCCCATTAGGTAACATCCAAGCAGATTATATCCATGCAGATCTGCAGATTATATCCTCGGGGCCATTCTCTGGCTGATTTGATCAGAAACGTAACGTGCCAGAACATAACCCAGTGGATCTCTGGTGTCTCCCTGGGATCAACTGGGCCATTCTCTGGCTGGTCTCACACGTAACGTACCAAACAATGCCCCACTGGATCTCTGGTATCTTCCAGGGATCCACTGGTGCTATTTTCTGGCTGGTCACATACATAACGTACCAGAGAATTCCCCAGTGGATCTCTGATGTCTCTCAGGATCCACTGGGGCCAGTCTCTGGCTGGTCACACACATAACGTACCAGAGAATGCCCGAGTGGATCTTTGTTGTCTTTCAGGGACCCACTGGGGTCATTCTCTGGCTAGTCACACACATAACGTACCAGAGAATGCCCCAGTGGATCTCTAGTGTCTCTCAGGTATCCACTGGGGCCATTCTTTGGCTGGTCACACACATAACGTACCAGAGAATGCCCTAGTGGATCTCTGGTGTCTCTCAGGTATCCACTGGGGCCATTCTTTGGCTGGTCACACACATAACGTACCAAAGAATGCCCTAGTGGACCTCTGTTGTCTTCCAGGGACCCACTGGGGCCATATTCTGGCTAGTCACACACATAACGTACCAGAGAATTCCCCAGTGGATCTCTGATGTCTCTCAGGGATCCACTGGGGCCAGTCTCCGGCTGGTCACACACATAACGTACCAGAGAATGCCCGAGTGGATCTTTGTTGTCTTCCAGGGACCCACTGGGATCATTCTCTGGCTAGTCACACACATAACGTACCAGAGAATGCCCTAGTGGATCTCTGGTGTCTCTCAGGTATCCACTGGGCAATTCTTTGGCTGGTCACACACATAACGTACCAGAGAATGCCCTAGTGGATCTCTGTTGTCTCTCAGGGATCCACGGGGGCCATTCTCTGGCTGGTCACACACATAACGTACCAGAGAATGCCCGAGTGGATCTTTGTTGTCTTCCAGGGACCCACTGGGGTCATTCTCTGGCTAGTCACACACATAACGTACCAGAGAATGCCCTAGTGGATCTCTGGTGTCTCTCAGGTATCCACTGGGGCCATTCTTTGGCTGGTCACACACATAACGTACCAGAGAATGCCATAGTGGATCTCTGTTGTCTTCCAAGGGACCCACTGAGGCCATTCTCTGGCTAGTCACACACATAACGTACCAGAGAATGCCCGAGTGGATCTTTGTTGTCTTCCAGGGACCCACTGGGGTCATTCTTTGGCTAGTCACACACATAACGTACCAGGGAATGCCCTAGTGGATCTCTGGTGTCTCTCAGTGATCCACTGGGGCCATTCTTTGGCTG
This sequence comes from Chiridota heheva, assembly GCA_020152595.1. Classification (NCBI taxonomy): domain Eukaryota; kingdom Metazoa; phylum Echinodermata; class Holothuroidea; order Apodida; family Chiridotidae; genus Chiridota; species Chiridota heheva. The sequence goes on from JAIGNY010000258.1 coordinate 89,094, forward strand.
GTCACACACATAATGTACCAGAGAATGCCCTAGTGGATCTCTGTTGTCTTCCAGGGACCCACTGGGGCCATTCTCTGGCTAGTCACACACATAACGTACCAGAGAATGCCCGAGTAGATCTCTGGTGTCTCTCAGGGATCCATTGGGGGCATTCTTTGGCTGTTCACACACATAACGTACCAGAGAATTCCCTAGTGGATCTCTGTTGTCTTCCAGGGACCCACTGGGGCCATTCTCTGGCTAGTCACACACATAACGTACCAGAGAATTCTCCAGTGGATCTCTGGTGTCTCGCAGGGATCCACTGGGGTCATTCTCTGGTAGTCACACACATAACGTACCAGAGAATGCCGCAGTGGATCTCTGGTGTCTTCCACTGGGGTCAGAGAATGATTAAGAACCGGAAGGCCCTTGGAATGACCCCATTGTTGATCAAAATTAATGCTCTCAATCGGAGAGAAAATAGTGGTCTAAACTGTTAGATACAAATTTGTTCCACACTTCTTATAAATCAAAGAATATTTTGTGATCCTTAATTTGGAGGTTTTTTCAAGACTGTGTTTGTCTTTTATAATCACAGTTGTCGCTTAGGTAAACAGTCCTTTTGAAATTGCCTACTGACCAGCAATATTAAATAAAACAATTTACTAAAAATTACATGGAGCAATTTCTATGTTTTTTGAAGGTGTATTAAAAATTAAGTAAGTTTGCTCATATTTTAATTTATGCGAAATTTGTGACTTATAACTGGACGAGCAGCTAAAAATCTTTATGTAATTCTTTAAATTTCTTCCCACAATCTAAGTCACTGAAAATGATGGAAAAGTATACTTCTGCTAGAAATTTGCTGGTGTCATAGCAAAACTCTTGGTCAGAATTTTTGCACCACTTCCAAAAAATTATGATAGACATACATTAACAAAAGAAAATACCAAGGTCACCAAAAAAGCACAAAATTTACATACAATATGCAAATTGATGCCTGAGATTTAAAAAGCTGTAAAGTGGTCAATGTTTAACCAATTTTAATGACTTTTTCTTGCTTCTATGATATTTTGTAGCAATTTAGCTAAAATAAATGATATATTCTTTGTGATTCCTAAATTTAAAGTTTCACCGAACTGTTTTTGCTTTTTGGTCTCTATTCTCGTGTGCACTATTCGACTTCCCTCCCTCGGTGGTTTAAGACTTGCTATGCTATACAGGTCTGCATGTTGGCAAGCAAAATCATACAAAACACTTTACCGCATCTCCAAAAACTTAAAATGTAAGGAACTCATTACCCAGCCCATCGACCTGCCGACCAAGCCGACTGCTGGAAGTCTGATAATTTCATCTGCACTGCCGCCCCCATTTTGTAAAAGTTCTTTGTCTTATTGTCCATGATGAGATGGATGGATGGAGGTGGATTAATGAATCAAAAGATAGTGGTTAAAGGTAAGCTATCGTGGTAACAGTTCCTGATTGGTCGAAATATTTCCACAATCACTGACAACTGGGCAAGCCAATCAATTACCGCCACGAAGTGACGTTACTGGAATTATCTTGAAACGAGGTACAAGCAACGTCACTTCCGCGGCGAGTATATACTTTATTGGGTTCTCGGTGCATGGCCGCTGATTTTCTGATCTCAACGGTATCCTCGACTTTAAAAGTAGCAAAATGGAGGAGAAATCCTTCAAAAATCTTATTGCGTGTAGAAGTTCTTTTTAAATTTCTGCAACATTTGTGTAGAAACGACTGCAGTCAGACTAGCTATCACATCACATCCTCACATCTCTCACAAGTCTTTGTGCCTTTTAATGTATTTTTTTGTTAAGATAGTTTAAATTACCATTGGATATGTCAAGAAATGAGTAAAATATAACGTATTTAGAAACTATAATTTACCGCATGAAAATGTTTTGTGAAAACAAAGTCAAATTCAAAAATTAATTAGAAACTTTAAAAAATATCAATTTTCCTTAAAATGCATGAACAATTGTTAAGAAAGTGAATATAAAGGCAATCATGGCGCCATACAATCAATTGGGTGCGGGGGGAGGCCGGAACCCTTTGCCTCTATTACAAGCCGCCCATGATCGAATCCGCCTATGCAACACAGCAACATGATGCATGACTGTGATAGAGACGTATATGGTTAATGCAGGGACGGTGAAGACGGGACTATAAAAAGGAATGATGGTAATAATCTAAAAGCTTAATAACAATCGCTGGGGGCATTTTGTAAGATTCTCCAAATCACTAGATCTTGAAGGCTTCTCTCTCTCTGAACGTCACCTTATGGAGTGTAAGATTATCTTCACAAATCTACACGTATACCGCCCCCACACCTACCCCCACCTCCCCTCCTCAACAAATCTCATGCCAACCTCTCCCCCTCCCCTCCTCACTATCTGAAATGCTGTCAGCTTTGGAATGGAAGAAAGATTTAAGGGACTGGAGGACAAGTGGTTTATTCATTACTTAGTTAAATCAGTAAATAAAAAGAAAAAAAAGATGGATTTACTGATAATATGTTTTTCATAAAATATGTTTAAATAGCAATATATATTTTTTTAATTATATCTATCTTATTATGAGCCGAGAATTAACGAAAATTAACTTCAGAAAATATCAACTAATTATTATTTTTTAAAAATGCTTTAAACAGTCGTTTCCAGCACATCCCGCCTATCATACAGACCGTATTTTTCAACGTAAACATCCCGCGTCAGAAGGTTTTTATCTCCAGATAAATTCACGCCGGAACGGAAATTTAATCGGGAAATTGCTAATTTCTGCAGTTTTTCTCTTGTGTATAAAAAGTATTGTAGCATTTCACGTGCGTTATGTATGACAGAAAATATGAGAATTGTACAACTGTACTTATTATGTATTAAATTCAATTAGACATATTCTTACAGTGAATTTATTCAAGCGAGTGTTCGCAATAATTATACCGTGATTAAGTATGCAATACGTCTTTCAGCATACTTATCAATTATAGGATGATAAATTTTAAACATTCCTGTGTAAATGAATTGATGAAAAAGTATACGTGAAACAAATTGTATTATCAATTATAAAACAAATGTGAACAAATTCATTGCCTTGTTTTTTCTTAGTCCATTTTCATGGTAAAATTATATTTTCAATTCAATTTGAAGCTTCACATGTTTGAGCATGTCGTTTTAAAGGGCATGCGTAGATACTTTTATTCAAAATTTCGCCGCAATTTTTGAAATTAACTATATCACTTGGATTTATCAGTTGAGGATTCTGTAATTTCTTATTCGAGAAATGTTTTCAGGCATGAAATCAGCCAGCATGCCATTAACCAAGTGAAGTGCGTTGAGTGGATGGGAGCGGGAGGGGGGTCGCTGGCCTGGTACCCCTTATTGAGTGGATGGGAGGGGAGGGGGGTCGCTGGCCTGGTACCCCTTAACTAAAGGTTAGATATCGTATCAGCATGGACAGTAACATACAATAAAATTCGACTGTTCTGATTGGTCAAACACAAATACCGACAACCAATCAATAACCACCGCAGAAGTGTCTAGCACACTGTGCATGCACACACACACACACACACACACACCCACACACACCCACACACACACACACACAATGCTTACGTTCTCAGTTAGACCAATCCATAACCACCGCAGAAGTGACTAGCACACTGTGCATGCACACACAATGTATACGTTCTCAATTAGAAACGATCCACAGCCGGATGTGACGTAAAGTCATGCAAGAAGAAAGTAAAACAAGTCTGCAGTTTTTCTCTTGTGCATGAAAATAATATTGCAGCAATCAAATTGTTGAAATTTATAAGTCAAACACAAATGAAGTGATCAAACATTGAACAAAATTATCCTGTTGTTTGTGTTTTTCAGGTTAAATCCTATTTTTAGTTCCATTGAAGCTTGAAATACTTGGGTCAATGGCACAATGGCCCTTTGCTCCGAGGGACTCTCCTCTCCTTCTATTTGGGCATCCATGTGCCCTATATGAGGGCAAATGTGCTCTATATCAGGGTACCATGTGCTCTATATGAGGGCACCATGTGTCCTATATGAGGGCACATGTGCTCTATATGAGGACACCATATGTCCTATATGAGGGCACCATGTGCTCTATATGAGGGCACATGTGCTCTATATGAGGGCACATGTGCTCTTTATGAGGGCACCATATGTCCTATAGGAGGGCACCATGTGCTCTATATGAGGGCACATGTTTATGAGGGCACCATATGTGCACATGTGCTTTATATGAGGGCACATATGAGGGCACATGTGCTCTATATGAGGGCACCATGTGCAGGGCACATGTGCTCTATATGGGGGCACCATATGTCCTATATGAGGGCACCATGTGCTCTTTATGAGGGCACCATGTGCTCTATATGAGGGCACATGTGCTCTATATGAGGGCACCATGTGCTCTATATGAGGGCACCATATGTCCTATATGAGGGCACCATGTGCCTTATATGAGGGCACCATGTGCTCTATATGAGGGCACCGTGTTTCCTATATGAGGGCACCATGTGGCCTATATGAGGGCACCATGTGCTCTATATAAAGGCATGATGTGCTCTATATGAGGGCACATGTGCTCTATATGAGGGCACATGTGCCCTATATGAGGGCACCATGTGCCCTATATGAGGGCACCATATGTATTTTATAAGGGCACCATATGTCCTATAGGAGGGCACCATGTGCTCTATATGAGGGCACCATGTGCCCTATATGAGGGCACCATGTGCTCTATATGAGGGCATCATGTGCTCTATATGAGGGCACCATGTGCTCTATATGAGGGCACCATATGTCCTATATGAGGGCACCATGTGCCCTATATGAGGGCACCATGTGCTCTATATGAGGGCACCGTGTTTCCTATATGAGGGCACCATGTAGCCTATATGAGGGCACCATGTGCTCTATATAAAGGCATGATGTGCTCTATATGAGGGCACATGTGCTCTATATGAGGGCACATGTGCCCTATATGAGGGCACCATGTGCCCTATATGAGGGCACCATATGTATTTTATAAGGGCACCATATGTCCTATATGAGGGCACCATGTGCGCACCATGTGCCCTATATGAGGGCACCATGTGCTCTATATGAGGGCACCATGTGCTCTATATGAGGGCACCATGTGTCATATATGAGGGCACCATGTGCTCTATATGAGGGCACCATGTGTCATATATGAGGGCACTATGTGCTCTATATGGGGGCACCATATGTCCTATTTTAGGGCACCATGTGCTCTTTATGAGGGCACCATGTGCTCTATATGAGGGCACCATATGTCCTATATGAGGGCACCATGTGCCCTATATTAGGGCACCATGTGCCCTATATGAGGGCACCATGTGCCCTATATGAGGGCACCATGTGCTCTATATGAGGGCACCATGTGTTCTATATGAGGGCACCATATGTCCTATATGAGGGCACCATGTGCTCTATATGAGGGCACCATATGTCTAATATGAGGGCACCATGTGCCCTATATGAGGGCACCATGTGCTCTATATGAGGGCACCAGGTGCTCTATATGAGGGCACCATATGTCCTATAGGAGGGCACATGTTCTCTATATAAGGGCACCATATGTCCTATATTAGGGTACATGTGCTCTATATGAGGGCACCATGTGCTCTATATGAGGGCACCATGTGTCCTATATGAGGGTACCATGTGCCCTACATGAGTGCACCATATGCTCTATATGAGGGCACATGTGCTCTGTATGAGGGCACCATGTGCCCTATATGAGTGCACCATGTGCTCTATATGAGGGCATCATGTGCTCTATATGAGGGCAAATGTGCTCTATATGAGGGCATTATGTGCCCTATATGAGGGCACATGTGCCCTCTATGAGGGCACCAAAGTTGCCAAAGATCACGGTTCCCTAAAACTTCCCAGTCATCAGGGGCACCAAAACATGTGTTTGCAAAGAGCATGCGCAATTTTTCATTTAAATTTTGACTCCATTTTGAAATGAACCTTTTCATTGCATTTATGATTGCTTAATTCTTTGGTCTAGATATATTTTCAGTCATTAAATCAGCCCCGGGCAATCACGGGCCCGCCCGCCTTAAACTTGCAAGTTAAATGTTTTCATCGTCTAAAGCATATAGCGAAATTTTAGGAGCCAACTGTGGAATGTGAGAGTGGGACATCACAACTAGTCTGATTTCAGTCGTTTCTACAAAAAAGATACAACACGTTTTGTTTTGGGTCTTTAACAAATTCATACCGATTTAGATAAGCAAGATTAGTGATACTCTTAAAATATATCTTTCAGTCTTTTGATGGCATATTGTTTTTTTCTTCGTCTATTCGTGTGAACAGCGGAATTTTAATGTGTAACCGGAAGTAACAACTTGAACAGAAACAATCCAAAGCCAAATTCTGACGTGGTCGATATGTATCCGTGTATCGCCCTACGATGACGACGCTCAAGTGTTTTGCTGATGGCCGAAGAAATTTAAGAAAGGAAGTCAAATAAAGCCCACGGCTGAAAATGTACAAGTAACTTTTGGTTGATACTTCATATTTAGAGGTCTTAATGGAACGGGCTTTTCACCAGACAATTGAAAATGTCATATTATTGAAGTTGCGCTGAAAGTTATCGCCGGTGCTCTAGTACCGAACGCGAATCAGGTAAAAAATAGTTCTATCGCAAAGCTCAATGCACCTCTTTTACCCAATCTTATAGCTCTTTATTAAATGGCAGACTGGAATCGCAGATTCCTGAAGCGCAGTTCTCAGTGCTGATTTAACTTGAAGCGCAGATTTTGCGTCGTATTGTATATTAATCATTTCTTCTTCAGCAATGAACAATGCTATGAACATTTCTGTGACTGGGTAGGAAGCAATTCGATTGGATAAAGTCCGACATGCTTGGGGAAAGTTGAGGTTTTGCATTACTGCGATTTAATTTGTGCTCGATTGGCGTTCAAGCTCAAGTATAATCTTCAAGACGAACCCATTACCTGAAAGCAATCGAACACCAGTTTAAACAAAGGATAACTATTAAGTGGAAACCTAATGTAATAAATTAGATTGAGGAAGTTAATTTTTAATGATGGGTTCGTTGAATTTATGAGTTAAACAGTATTAAAGTTAGGGGATTAACAGGTACTTGAATCTAAATGTTTTCGTGTGATTTTAGAATTTAATTAATGGTGTATGTTTTAGTCAAAAATCATAAAAAAGATGCATCATTTGAGGGAAGCTAAGTGGGTGTATAAGAGGATTTGATATTTAGTAGAGAAGTTTGAATAAACAAGAATGGGAATGAAGCTGTACAAGTGTTATAATAAACAGCCCAGTACAGGACAGTGACGTAACTAAAGTGGCAGGAGGGGCAGCCTTCCGCCCTTATTAAGGCCCGGGCCCTATAAATGGGGCCTGTAAGAAAAATATACCATATACCATAGGGACCCGCAGGGCCCCACTCGTTCCTGACTCGTAGGGCCCTAGCTACACCACTGGTACAGGACCCGACCGGCAGACGATTTTTTCCCCAAACAGGATAGCAATGGCACAAATTTCCTCTTGTCTTCTAATTGGCTTAAGTTCTCGGCCCTAACTCCAACCTAACCCTAACTTCACTCAAATGAGTGCAATTGCTAACATGTTTCAGAAAAATAGCAACGCGAGATCACTCTGATATTCCGATCGGGAGATATTTTGCAACCTTTTTCCCATAATGCAGCTTTCCGATTTTTAATCAATTATATAAACAGAATAGTAAGCACTGGTTTTTGACTAAAATAGGAAATACAAGAGCTTCGAATTGTATAGCTGTTATTTAAAACTAAATGTAATTTCTTCAATTTTACCAGCGCAAATTTCTCGTTCACCAGTGTTTCTTTCTCAATTATTTGAAGAAAACATATTTTCTAGTCTGCGCTCAGAAGATTTTCAAATTTATTGTCCACAACTTTCGGTGGCCTTACAAGTTAAAAAAGCAAATATGTGTGTAATATGCATTACAAATCTCGTTTCAATAGTAATTTATACATTCACCACTTACAACATAATACAAAGAAAATACATTGCGCTATTACTGAATAACTGCATATTTTTAAAACTGTAGTTTAAATTTCGGTTACTGCGCATGCTCCGATCTTACATGCCAATATTGTGCCCCGACATCTACGACATTGCTACTCGCAGCGGCCTCACTCAATATTTCTTAAATAATGTACACGCTGTGTCCCCTTAAACCATTCCAGCTATTAACTCCGTACGTGCAGTGTTTTTGTACACTGTATATATGGAGTGTGGCAGTGAAACGGAAATTTTCGGTGGCCTTGAGATGTTCGATTTTTTACATGATCTGGAAAAACCGAACATCGCTGATGTAATGGCGGAAATCTTTCATGACACACGGGAGATCCCCTGATCGGGAGCATGGACTGGACCGATGAATATATGTTCAGTTAAACATTAGATGCTGAAACAACTTGCTCATGTATTTTGCGATTTTTCGTAATCTAAGCACTTGGATATAACATTATTTTCCGTTATAGTCGCAATTAAATACAAGCAATTCAACCAATTAATTGGAGAAATATGATATGAATAAGATAAAATGGTAGGACAGCCCTCTCAGACTTATTTACAGCTTGAGGTCCAAAACATGATTAGACAGTACCATCAAGCTTGTTCTACATTCTGGTTTTTGAGTGAGCAATATTTTGTTTGTAAACTAATAAGACGAAATCGTCATATGATCACAATGTTTAGAGTTCGATTCAAATTGTTTGATTGGTTGAAGTTTCAGCCAATTGATGAACGATTCGTTGGCCCCTATTTCAAGATATATATTAAATAAAACCCCAATTTTGATTAACGCTTAGTATAGCCCAGTTGGTTAAGGCGATGGAACCATTTTTTTAAATATTTTTTTTTGGCTCATTATAATTTTCGTCTGGTGCATTGTAGTATTATCTTACTACTCACTCACTTTCACTTTTTTTTCTTTCTAACAAATAAGTTGAAAAACAAGTATCCCATATATAGTTATAACGTTATGCACTACAATTGAATCTTCACACACAAAACTATAATGTATGCAAAAGTGTAAACAGACAGGGATCTTGTGCGTTCCAGAACCGGAAGCGACGTAAAAGCTCTCTATCCCCAATTTTACAGAAACCAACGATGTACGAACTGAGACGAGCCTCCCTTTCTAAGTATATGATGTTATTTCTCATAATTTTAGAAAACTTCGTTAAAGCGCGACTGCCTAAGGGTAACACATAATAGGAATTTATCACTTTTCTTCAAATTTCTCGAAAACCGCACGGTGCATTTTAAAAGTGCAAGTTTAAAAAAATAATTCATATGCCAAAATTTGAACACTTTCACAGTTGTTGAGTTCCCAGCGCTCGAAATGTGTCTGATTCTTATATAATTTCTATACAAACTTTGAATTTGGATAGATGCATTGTGGGATACTTCTGTAAAGGATCCCCCGATCTGAAGACCAAAACTGTTCTCCCGATCGGGGGTACGAACCTGACTGTTAAAAATGTTCAAAATGCCTTTTCCAGCACTTGGAAATTGGTCGAGGGCATGGCAAATCTTCTTTATTAGGAATATTTTCCCTTTTTGAAAGATAATGGTAGAGAAGTAAAAAAAAACAATGGATTAAAATAAAAAAATACAGACTATACCCCGTCCATAAATTACAAGAGTAACACACAAATTGGCATATTTGCACACAAATCTGTAAAATGGCCTTTCCTTAACCGATTTTGATAACATTTTATGCTTTCGTCATATTCTATTAATCTATTTAGCTAATTTTAACTCTACCTTTCCATATACCTTCATATAATGGTTACAAATTGTCCATTTTGAGCGGGCCGCCCTCCCTATTTTCTTATGTTAAGCCATTTTTAAAGTTTACCAAAACTTTTAACGAAGCTGACTTTGCCAAACGAGATTGTCGATCAATACCATACCCGTGCCTCAGGCAACAGATACCTGCTTAATACAATTTCACTATTTTAAATAAGTTAATTTGAGTTAAATTTATTGTTTAACGCATTTTAAAGAATTGCATAAGAATTTAGTACTAATTTTTTCAATAAAGACAACCAGTTAACATTGAAAATGTCTATATACTCATGCTAGTCATGATAGTTTAATGCTATATATATAGTACATGTGGTACATTATGGGAAAAGGTGCTTAATGAACGCCTCAGCACAATAAGAATTCTTTCATGCAGATATGGATATAATATAGTGTATTATAATCACTGACCCACTACTATAACATACATATATACACACATACAATGTATCCTTTAAACAGTTTTGCACAGCCACCTAAAATGTTACGATGTATGTCTTCCAGTCGTTAAAGCGAATAAAACATTACAAGTCAAGTTAAAAATGCATCCTTGGAACTTATTGAAAATATCTTCCTTAATGACATGATATAAATCTTTACAAGTTCCTTTTGGGAAATATTGAGAGTCCTTGATTCCATCCAGTGAGCAGGTAAGTAGTAATAGTAACAGAATGCATAAACCGCTTTGTCAATATTTAACACAAGCATTCCGCCTGCCTACCGAGTACCGCCATTTACATCGAGTGGGTTTAAACATTGCAAAAGAAACCAACGTTGTAATACATCAGTTAATGACTTCTCCTACCTAACGTTTCGAGCACTATCGGTAGGTCATTACAAGTATAAATGTTATGCACACTGATTTTCTCAAGTGCTTTCCAAACGAGCGGCAGGTGGTCTCCTCAACTCCACCCACTAAACTCTATGAACAAAAATCTCGAAATATACTGACAAATGATGTAAATGTTATAAGAAGTCAAAACGTGTTACTTTGATAATGATTAATATTGTTCTTTTAAGGATTTGGTACTCGGAAACATGTTGCTATTACATTAAAAGTTAAGTGCAGATTTTTGCGTTTTCCCGGTCTGCCATATTTTCACGTTTTATTACTTAAACCGTTTATGACTTTGCTCGGTAAATAAATCAAATGAGTGTATTTGATTTTTTAGCGATTTGATGTAGGAAACGCAAAATATCTATTTTTCTAAAGGAAGAACAAATCTGGCTTTCGAGGGTGATCGGAAAACACCCGCAGCTTAATTCCAATCTTCAGTAACCGTGAAAACATATAAATGTAGCTGTAAAATGTATTGAAACTTTTTATAAACAAAATGCATGAAATAATAATATACGTGTAAAATGTTAATGAAGTGTTTTTGAATTATAGTACAACAATTTTTGGTTACTCATAGGCCCATAGCCCATGTATAACATATAATGAAGAATGTTCAATTTTGATAGCATTGTAAAGTAATTATAGAGAGACAAAGAGACCCAAAACTGCTAATTGATAGCAATGTAAAGTAATTGGAGAGACAAAGAGACACAAAACTGCAAAATGTAAAAATTAGATGATAATGAACATACACTAATATAGAAAATTAAACGAACATAACATGTCATGGAGAAACCTTTCTGGTAAAATTATTTCGAGGTGTAATATGAATATTTAAGAACATCTTGAAAACCTTCTTATATAGGGCTTCTTGTATCGAAAGATGATATTACTATTACGGTAGCGTGATATAGCTACATTATGTCGAAATAAGTTACGTTGAAAGTGATAAAAGTCGTTCTTTTCAAAATGTGTTTACACGACAACAGCAACCATGTGATTATTGTAAAAAAAACGTTGAGTGGAGATTCTACCTCGTTTTCATTGTCTGTCAAATTTTCACGTTTTATTACTTAAATCGTACGTACAAACATAACATAATTCGGTTAATATATCAGATGAGTGTATTTGCCAATTAGCGATCTGACAGTAGGGGAGAATCCTTGACTTTTGGTGTAATGATAAATAAACCAAAATTTGGAGCTTCGTATTCATTACGGTCCATGGAAGCCGCCATTTTAACTATAGTGATAACGTTAAGTCAATGGGGAGTTTTAATGAGAACGCGGGGGATATTTTTGAAAAGAAAAACCGATATCAAATGAATATTCATTAGATTTGACCGCGGATTTTTCAATTTCATTGTGGATTTTGCGATAAAATAACAAAAGACTTCCGTTAACAGGCCGTTGACCTTTGAACAGCCCTCTCGGACACATGATTATGTGTTGGCTTAGTCGTCGCTGATACCGTGTACATGCATCATACGTTACATTACACAAATACTACAGCTCTCTTAGTAAAAATCCCATTGATATAACGTTATCAAAAGTTAAAATGGCGGCCTCCATGGATCTTAATGAATAGGAAGCTCCAAGATTTGGTGTATTTTTTTTATTACACGAAAAGTCCAGGATTCTCCCTAACCGTTTGATGCAGGAAACGCAAAGTTAAAAAAAGGATCAAATCTGGCATTTCGAGTGTTACCTTGTAAACATAAGAATTTACCCGTAAAATATTAAAGGAAAAGCATCGTCCCATAAAAAATGGTAACGTCACTTCCGGTATTCAATTTTCCTATTGAGCGCGAAAAATCTGCAATGTTATCGATCACAAATCCGCCGTACCAAACATAGGGACCTAATGTGTTATCGATAACATTTCATATTTGTGGCAAACAATAAGGAAATTTGAAAACCGGAAGTGATGTTAACAGCACGGCGGCATTCACTCCTGCATGTTATCAAGGGACGATACTTTCCCTATAATGAGACGATTTTACAAAAGCTGCTGCAAAATGATTCTGCAGTTTATTGGGAATATTGAATCAAATCGTATATAAAGCCAGGAAGTTACTCACTAATCAGCTGATGAAGCTAACAAAATAAGAATTTACATCGTGTAAAATGTTGCTGATGAGGTTTTGAAAACATTTCGATACAATTTTTCGTATTTTATAACAACTTGAGAACCTTATAATAGGACTTGCACTGTAAAATGTGTATTTGCTACGTCAGTGGGTATTAAGTCCGAACATGTATGTAAAACAATAATCAAAGCCGTTCTTATAAGGATTTGCTGCACAAACACATATTACTATAATAATTATATTAAAACGTTATGTAGAGATTTTCCTGTCAGTCACATTTTCACGTTTTATGACGTTAGTCGTTTACAAATTTACTCGATCACTACATCATATGAGTGTATTTCCAGAATGACCGAGAAATACGCGAAAGTTAATTTCTGTTAATAATGTTTCCATGATTGTCATAAACCCAGGATTGATAATGTAAAAGTATCACACATATAGAAAACCTGATATAGGAAACCTATTTTATCGTTTCCCTCTCATTGCTTAGAAGATACTTTTTTCATCTTTTTTTGCATTTCGATGGTTTTATGATGCGAAGCAGTCATTTCATTTTTCAACTGTTCGTATGAATAAAATATTAATTTGGGACAGTTGTCGACTACAGTAAATTTGTAGATCAGCTTATTTGACAAAGTTTCAGGCCAAATGCCGAAAATTTTACACAATTGCACCCGACTGCACAACAAATCATAACTTGTATTATCTCGGGTTGTACACCAGTACAGTGTTCCTGCATTGTTGTAGGAGTAATGTTGATGAAATCTGAAACGTTAATGCGATATTTGTATAATTGATAATTAAACGCGTTTCGCTGAAAATCATCTGAATTCTTTTCACATGGGAGAACGGAAACTGTTCTCCATGAATAACGGTACTTGTGTTCAAGAATCAATTGAAGATTGGTTGTATAGAGGGATTTCATCACGTGACTCTAACTCAACTGGGAGCCATTTTGTAGGGAAGAGCTTTGCGCGTTGAGTATTTCACGCGTCTGATCTTTACCCAGCTCAAGTCACATCACACTTAAAACAAACAGACTCGGTCTAGAACACACGCTAGCACGCACTGGTGATGAAAACACGCGCTGGGCATGTAAAACACGTGCCGGGCATATAAACACGCGCTGATTAAAATGAACTGGCCAGATGAATTAATTTTCTAATATAAAATGTTATCTAAAAAAACAAAAACATTACCCTTCAAGTACTTCAAGTAATCTTAATCAGCGGATTCTAAACACGTCTATTAGTTAGTGCAATCAACGGCACAGCAAGATTCCGGCATACTACTTACAAAAGTAATCTTATATAACAACATGCAAATGTATGTAAGTGTAGAACAGACGACAGTCTACCCTACAAAATTGCGATGTAAAGAAAGTCATCATGTGACCTCATGTCGTCAGCTGAAACATCCTTATATACCACAATAATGTTGCATCATTATCTGTAAATCCATGTAGCTCCTTGTGTGCCCGTCCCATCCAGCAGTCCGGTTCGTACCCCCGATCGGAAGAACAGTTTTGTTCTCTCGATCGGGGGAACCTTTACAGAAGTATCTCACAATGCATTTATCTAAATTCAAAGCTTGTATAGGAATAGCATAAGCATCAGGCACATTTCGAGCGCAGGGAGCTCAACCACTGCGAAGGATTCAAATTTTTCTTCACGATTTGAAATAATGGCATATGAATTATTTCTTCAAATTTCACTGTATTCACCGTGCGGTTTTCGAGAAATTTGAAGAAAAGTGATGAATTCTTATTATGTGTTACCGTTAGGCAGTCGCGCTTTAACAAGGTTTTCTGAAATTATGAGAAATAAGTTGGGGTTTTGTGAAAATCATTTAGCAATAACTGCGTGATAGTAACGAAGTTGTTTTACTTTCGCGAAATTGAACATAAACAAAGCAAACTTTGTATCGAACCTTGAATAAAACGACTGATAAGCGTCTATGACAGAAACTTCACAATAGAAATGGCGGCTTCCACATATCACTGTAAGCTCAGTGCGCATGCTTGAGTCTCCCGATCAGTGCGCATGCTTGAGTCTCCCGATCAGCGGACTTATTGAGTCCCCCGATCGGCGGTACGAACCGAACTGTCCAGGGTAGGATGTTTAATGTAATGAAACTCGTGAAGAATAACTTATCGAGTCATTAACTAATATTAAACTATAGATGGATGAAGTAGGCCAAACACGCTGGAGAGTAAAACATCTGTACATTATAACTGACACAAATACCACAGGTAACTTAATGTCATTTTTACTAGTAAACAATAATTTTTTAATTTGCAGCATTCATACAGTTTTGAATTTACCAATCTCCATGGTGTTAATTCATAAATCACCATGGTGTTGATATTGACGGCTTAGTATGATATTGGGTCATATTCCTAGCCTGTGACACGCACCTCCACATGTAATGAAATGATATTCTGTCTAACAGACTCGAATTCGTTCGAAGATTAATTTCATATTTCACCTGTCGTAGTATTTGTTTAAACCAGAAGCATTATTCCTCGTTCGGTGAACACTCGAAAATACGATTTCTTAATCGGTTAATTAACAGTCACATTGGGAGACCTCGCACTACTCCCCTTCTGGAGATCGAGACATGCGCACTAAAGGTCGAATAAGTAGGGAAGCTTCTTCATAGTCTCTTGTGAAGTCGTTTTATGTTATAAAAATGTTTTTTTTTTTTTCTTTCAAGAACGAACATGCAGCATGTCCAGTGGTATGAAAGTATCATTTGACTATAATGCCATTTACTATAATTTCAGTCATAAATTAAAAAAATAAAATAAACTTAATCTGAAAATGCTATTTTGGATAATTATGTCGAAACGTAACTGACTTTACTGTACCATACAATGAAAAGTCACCACAAGTTCTCGAAAAATCATAATCACTTTTTTCATCTTTTCTCTTTTCTGCTCCTTTATGGCCTTACTTGTGTCCTTATTGAGTAACACAGATTGGCAGTAGTATGTTTTAATCATACCTAAAAATAAGCACTGCTCCCGGACGTATGTACTCTTCTTCCTACATGATATGAACAATTCTAGTTTCCTTATTTTGCGCTCAACAATATTTACAAACAATTCTAAAGTGACTGAACTGCATTATTTATAAATAAGATACCACCGTCAGAACAAATATATTATACAGTGATGACCTGAACTGAAATGTGTACCGTCATCATAACCACCCGTCTTTATGGTACCCACACCCCTGCGATTTCGCATGGCGTGTTCAATTTAATACTAATTTCGCGAAAACCTTCCAAATGAACTAATGAATATAGTATTACAGAACGAAAACAAAAGGTGAGCGGTTAGGCGGTGCAGAGTTAACCTGACGGTTTCTGCCTCTGAAGATTAATAAAAGGGAATTTGAATCCATTACAACTCTATGGGGTATCGCTGGAAGAATATCTAAATTTCGAGGCGCGAGCCTATATACAAAAAGAATTTTGCAGCAACATCGCATCGTCATATCAAAATACAACATCAAGTGGGAATAATTAAATTAACTAAAGCGTTGAAACATACTACAATTTTCAAATAATTTTTCAACATTTTTTACAGAGTAGGAAAAACCTTAATTTTAAGGATCCCCAATTATATTCCTTACTTCTAGGGATTCTAGAGCAAACGATATCTTAAAGCTTACACCAGTCTCTGTTCTCCAATTAAGGACTAGGAATGGTCCTTTTTATTCAGAAAACACAAGATAATACATATTTAAAATCCACTCATAGCATGGTAGGTTTGATAAAAGTGCAGAAATATCCATCCATAGGGACAGATTCTCTTAACGAGTCTATAGGTATTTAATCGAGATCGAGATTGAAAACTTTCCTTGAACCTATATAATTGTTTAGAAATTTGTATAATTAAATAAGATTCATTCAAATGCGTGCATGCCAATATTCCGCCACTACATCAATGGCATTTCACGTTACAGCACAATGACCGTGGCCTTTAAAGTAAATATTCAAAAGATTGATTGCAATTTTGCTGGAAAACTAGAAAATGATCGGGATTAACATACAAAATAGTGCACTATTGTGCGCACATTATTCGCGCAACTAGTACTCGAAAAACATGGTGAATTGAGACTTTAGTTGTGCAGATGGAACTGATGTATCTAGTGACCTTGAAGCGCACGGTTTATGTCTGGATGATTTACGAACGTCCTGGGGGTAAGGGGGTTAATTTTTCATTTACAATTGTCTACATCCATTTGAAATTCGTCTATACAGTAAACTAATGCGGGACGTAGGGTGCATTATTGGAATTAACAATCCTTAATTTTAAGTATCTGGGTGATCCATAAATTCAACAATTCCGTCGGACTGCCCACCAACCCCCCTTAACTTCCTAAATATTCAAACGGTCGAACAGACCCAGTATTGACCCAATGCCTCGGACCTGTCGATTAACTCTTTATGGCAAGTCTTTATGGGCAAACAGAGTCATCATAATAAGATAACTATTCTCACGATGCATTATTTGTATTTGAGTCCAATTGTATAAACTAGAGTAGGCCATTTGTCAGTCCGGTCCACACTCCCGAGCAATAGATATTCCGATTAGGTGATCGAAAAATGCACAATAAACGGAATTTAAACTGTTTAAAAAATATGCAGCGGTAAATTTTCATAGTTTGATATTTGCATGGCGCAATTGTATGCACTTTCAGGTCTTCAGAGTTGATAATTTCTATGGTGTAGCGTAATGTGTTTTGTTTTGTACTTTTTAAATGGTGAATTTATATCTAATAATTCCAAAGAATGATGTTTTTGATGCATATATATGGGCCGTCTGTTTTGTTCATTTTCTCAAACTAGGCGATGATGAATTTTAAAAAGCAGCGGCAAAAAGTTTTTAATATCAATTTACTATCCGTCTCTAAATTTTTTAGGATATTCAGTGAAATTTCGGACAATCCGGAGCGGAAAATGACAAACTCCATACGTTTAGTGTGAGCTAGTCAAATGTGCAGGCTCGTACGATGACGTAATACATAAAAGTACCCAATTTTGGGGGTATTTTAAAGTACTCAGTTTTTCGGGCTGCTCCTGGACTGATAATGTCATGTATGCACAAAAAAAAGGGGAACAATTTTTCATCAGCTAGAAAAATTAAGATAGATTATAAAGGAAATGCATTGTAACATCCTATTGGGTTGATGACATCATAAATTTGAGGAACATCATTATATATTTTTGGAGAGACTTCGATTATTCTATTATCTTTGCACTGATTGGGCATTGTGCCGTGGTACTCCTAAATCCACAAATGAATGAAACTGATGTCCCAAAAATTGATTATTCGCATAATCAGTCCGGAGGCATGCCTATTAATAGGAACATTTATAACACACGAGAATATTGAAGTCATGCAGCCATATTGTTCAGATGTTGCGATAAAATGTCATAGTTTCTAATTTATGTACTTGAAATATTAAACATCATTGTGTTAAAAAACATTTAAATTTTCAAAATGACCGTTTTGCGCCTAAAAGCCTAGCTCTATTGTCTATTTTATCTAATATTTCGAAAACGGCGTGGTGAACATATCAAATGGGAGTGGAAAAGTTGTAGCCATGACAGTAAAGAAGGTATTTTCATAAGTTTTAAGTTTCCCCTAGCCCAAATATTTTTCCCAGACGTATTTCAAATTTAAAAAATGTAACATTGCTTAAGGTTTTAAGGTTAGCAAAGGATCATGGGAAATATTACAAAATGGCGACTACCATGTAGCAAAATGTTTCCCATTTATAGGAACATTTATGTTCCCATTAATAGGCATGCTCCCGGACTGATGATACCCACACCCAATTTGCACCACCTGACCATGTGACATTCTTGATTTCAATTTACAATGTATATCTATTATTTTATTTATTTCACTAAAAATTTAATCACATGGTTGTGTGCTCCTGCTTACATTATCTTTGTTTAAAAATTCATCTTACTCTTTTGTTTATATTTATTTTTTCTTCTGTTCTCAATGTTTACTTGTAGGTTCGAGTAGTTTAAGGTTTGTATTGCGGGTCACGTTTGCTCCTAATTAAGGTAACATATACAGTTACATGTACATGTAGTTTTACAAGCAGTCTGCTTTCAGTGCCCACCGTGTGCAGTCCTCCTAATATTTCCCCCGCAGTGCTGAACCGGTTCACATCTCCTTCGAGAGTCAGTGTTCATCAGGCCGACTGATTTTGCGCACTGCGGGGCGCTGGTTGTTTTTCAAGTGGAATATTAATGGCACGGGTGATCATTGGGCGGGCTTGAAAAAGTGATCTACTCAAAACTCATTGTCATCAAAACCTTAAAAACAAAGTCGTGGATAATTTTTATTGGAGATATTTCTGAATCGAGGCACCACGAAGTATTTATTGAAAGGTACCGGTGATGTACTTCTGTAGGTTGAAACACAATTGTACAATGTAGACTTCATTACTATTCCTTTGCTTTTTTTACGGAAATGAGAAGAAATGGACAAAAATGATTGTACACAAACAAGTTGTTTCGTTTAGGAAAATGTAATTCTCTGTTGGTCGTTGTAGTTCCAGATACCATTTTTCTTTACCAGGTTACAATGACTGATATAATAAATCTCTTATTCTTTGAATAAGTGTAACCATTCTTAATTCTCCTAAATACTTATTGGATATTACTTCAGCAGATAATAATAAGGGACAAAAGATACAAGATTGATGATGAATATGGTTATAGTGCTGAAGAGCATCCTTTAGTGGAAGAGGTGATGGTGATGACAGTGATGTTAATGGTGATGACGTTACTTGACCTGGTGTCGGTGACGAAATAGACGGTTATAATGAGGATGAGGGATGATTAAGACTGACAATGGCGAGTCCTGTTAAGTAAAACATTAATGGCACGGGTGAAAAATTGATCTACTCAAAATTCATTGTCTTTAAAACGCAAACACCAAAGTCATGGATAATTTCTAATGGAGATATTTCTGTATCGGGGCACCAAGGAGTATCTATTGACACCAAGAAGTGTTTATTGACAATAAGAAGTAATTATTGAAAATAAGAAGTATTTATTGAAATGAAGAAGTAATTATTAAAAATAAGAAGAATTTATTGAAAATTTGGAGTATTTATTAAAAATAAGAAGTATTTATTGAAAATAAGAAGTTTTTATTGAAAATAAAAATTATTTATTGAAAAATAGGAAGTATTTATTGAAAATAAAAAGTATTTATTGACAATAAAAGTACCTATTGACAAGAAGAAGTATGTATTGAAAATAAGAAGTATTTATTGAAAATAAGAAGTATTTATTGAAAATAGAAAAAATTGCTGAAAATAAGAAGTATTTATTGACAATAAGAAGTATTTTTGAAAATTAGAAGTATTTATTGAAAATAAGAAGTATTGATTGAAAATAAGAAGCATTTATTGACAATAAGAAGTATTTATTGACAATAAGAAGCATTTTTGAAAATAAGAAGTATTTAGTGACAATAAGAAGTATTTATTGAAAATAAGAAGTATTTCTTGACAAAAGAACCATTTTTGAAAATTTGAAGTATTTATTGAAAATAAGAAGTATTTATTGACAATAAGAAGTATTTACTGAAAATAAGAAGTATTTATTGAAAATAAGAAGTATTTATTGACAATAAGTATTTACTGAAAATAAGAAGTATTTATTGAAAATAAGAAGTATTTATTTGCAATAAAAAGCATTTATTGACAATAAGTAGTATTTATTGACAGTAAGAAAGATTTATTGAAAATAAGAAGTATTTATTGACAATAAAAAGTTTTTATTGAAAATAAGAAGTATTTATTGACAATAAGAAGTAATTATTAAAAATAAGAAGTATTTATTGAAAACAAGAAGTACTTATTGACAATAAGAAGTATTTATTGAAAATAAGAAGTATTTATTGACAATAAGAAGCATTTTTGAAAATAAGAAGTATTGATTAAAAATAGAAGAATTTATTGAAAATAAGAAGTTTTTGAAAATAAAAGTATTTATTGAAATTAAGAAGTATTTATTGAAAATAAGATTTTTTTGAAAATAAGAAGTATTTATTGAAAATAGAAGTATTGATTGAAAATAAAATTGATTGAAATTAAGAAGTATTTATTGAAAATAAGATTTATTGACAATAAGAAGTATTTATTAACAATAAGAAGCATTTTTTGAAAATAAGAAGTATTTAGTGACAATAAGAAGTATTTATTGAAAATAAGAAGTATTTTTGAAAAAAGAACCATTTTTGAAAATTTGAAGTATTTATTGAAAATAAGAAGTATTTATTGACAATAAGAAGTATTTACTGAAAATAAGAAGTATTTATTGAAAATAAGAAGTATTTATTGACAATAAGAAGTATTTACTGAAAATAAGA
This sequence comes from Chiridota heheva, assembly GCA_020152595.1. Classification (NCBI taxonomy): domain Eukaryota; kingdom Metazoa; phylum Echinodermata; class Holothuroidea; order Apodida; family Chiridotidae; genus Chiridota; species Chiridota heheva. The sequence goes on from JAIGNY010000258.1 coordinate 110,324, forward strand.
AGTATTTATTGAAAATAAGAAGTATTTATTTGCAATAAAAAGCATTTATTGACAATAAGTAGTATTTATTGAGTCAGAAAGATTTATTGAAAATAAGAAGTTTTTATTGACAATAAAAGTTTTTATTGAAAATAAGAAGTATTTATTGACAATAAGAAGTAATTATTGACATAAGAAGTATTTATTGAAAACAAGAAGTATTTATTGACAATAAGAAGTATTTATTGAAAATAAGAATTTATTTATTGACATTTTTGAAAATAAGAAGTTTTTGATTAAAAATAAGAAGAAAATAAAAGTATTTATTGAAAATAAGAAGTATTTATTGAAAATAAGAAGTTTTTGAAAATAAGATGTATTCACTAAAAATAGGAGAATTTATTGAAAATACGAAGTTTTTGAAAATAAGAAGTATTTATTGAAAATAAGAAGTATTTATTAATAATAAGAAGTTTTTATTGACAATAAGAAATATTTATTGACAATAAGTAGTATTTATTGACCATAAGAAGTATTTATTGAAAATAAGGAGTATTTATTAAAAAAAGTATTTATTGACAATAAGAAGCTCTTATTGGCAGTAAGAAGTATCTATTGACAATAAGAAGTATTTATTGAAAATAAGAAGTATTTATCGGCAATAAGAAGTATCTATTGACAATAAGAAGTACCTATTGACAATAAGAAGCATTTATTTAAAATAAGAAGTATTTATTGAAAATAAGAAGTTTTTATTGAAAATAGAAGAAATTGATGAAAATAAAAAGTATTTATTGACAATAAGAGGCATTTTTGAAAATTAGAAGTATTTATTGACAATAAGAAGTATTTATTGAAAATACGAAGCATTTATTGACAATAAGAAGTATTTATTGACAATAAGAAGCGATTTTGAAAATAAGAAGTATTTATTGACAATAAGAAGTAATTATTGACAAAAAGAACCATTTTTGAAAATTTGAAGTATTTATTAAGAATAAGAAATATTTATTGAAAATAAGAGGTATTTATTAACAATAAGAATATTTACTGAAAATAAGAAGTATTTATTGAAAATAAGAAGTATTTATTGAAAATAAGAAGATTCATTAAAAATAGAAATTTTTATTTATTTTTTGAAAATAAGAAATTTATTGAAAATAAGAAGTATTTATTTGCAATAAGAAGCATTTATTGACAATAAGTAGTATTTATTGACCGTAACACAGATTTATTGAAAATAAGAAGTATTTATTGACAATAAAAAGTTTTTATTGAAAATAAGAAGTATTTATTGACAATAAGAAAAAATTATTGACAATAAGAAGTATTTATTGAAAATTAGAAGTATTTATTGACAATAAGAAGTATTTATTGAAAATAAGAAGTATTTATTGACAATAAGAAGTATTTATTAAAAATAAGAAGCATTTGAAGAAAAAAATGTTTTCACTAAAAATAGAAGAATTTATTGAAAATAAGGAGTTTTTTGAAAATAAGAAGTATTTATTGAAAATAAGAAGTATTTATAAGAATAATTAATAATAAGAAGTTTTTATTGACAATAAGAAGTATTCATTGACAATAAGTAGTATTTATTGACAATAAGAAGTATTTATTGAAGATAAGAAGTATTTATTGACAATAAGAAGTATTTATTGACAAAAGAAGTATTTATTGACATGAAGAAGTATTGATTGAAAATGAGAAGTATTTATTGAAAATAAGAAGTATTTATTGAAAATAAGAAGTATTTATTGACAATAAGAAGTATTTATTGACAAAAGAAGTATTTATTGACAAGAAGAAGTATTGATTGAAAATGAGAAGTATTTATTGAAAATAAGAAGTATTTGTTGACAATAAGAAGTATTTATTGACAATAAAAGAATTTATTGACAATAAGAAGTATTTATTGACAATAAAAGTATTTTTTTAAATAGGAAGTTTTTATTGGCAATAAGAAGTATTTATTGAAAATAAGATGTATTTATTAACAATAAGAAGTATTTTTGAAATCAAGAAATTTGTATTGACAATAAGAAGTAATTATTGACAATAAGAAGTTCTTATTGAAAAAAAAGTATTTATTGACAATAAGAAGTATTTATTGAAAATAAGAAGTGTTTATTGAAAATAAAGAGTATTCATTGAAATTACGAAGTTTTTATTGACAATAAGAGGAGTATTTATTGACAAAAAAAGTATTTATTGACAATAAGAAGTATTTAATGACAATATGAAGTGATTATTGACAATAAAAGGTAGTTATTGAAAATAAGAAGCATTTATTGACAATAAAAGTATTTATTCGCAATAAGAAGTATTTATTGTAAATAAGAAGTATTTATTCAAAATAAGAAGTATTTATTGACAATAAGAACTATTTATTGACAATAAGAAGTACTTATTGAAAATAAGAAATATTTATTGACAATAAGAAGTAATAATTGACAATAAGAAGTATTTATTGAAAATAAGAAGTACTTATTTGCAATAAAAGCATTTATTGACAATAAGTAGTATTTATTAACAATAAGAAGTATTTTTTGAAAATAAGAAGTATTTATTGAAAATAAGAAGTATTTATGGAAAATAAGAAGTATTTATTGAAAATAAGAAGTATTTATTGTCAATAAGTAGTATTTATTAACAATAAGAAGTATTTTTTGAAAATAAGAAGTATTTATTGAAAATAAGAAGTATTTATGGAAAATAAGAAGTATTTATTGAAAATATTTATTGAAGTATTTTTATTGACAATAAGAAGTGTTTATTAAAAATAAGAAGTATTTATTAACAATAAGAAGTATTTATTGACAATAAGAACTATTTATTGACAATAAGAAGTACTTATTGAAAATAAGAAATATTTATTGACAATAAGAAGTAATAATTGACAATAAGAAGTATTTATTGAAAATAAGAAGTATTTATTCAAAATAAGAAGTATTTATTGACAATAAGAACTATTTATTGACAATAAGAAGTACTTATTGAAAATAAGAAATATTTATTGACAATAAGAAGTAATAATTGACAATAAGAAGTATTTATTGAAAATAAAAGTACTTATTTGCAATAAAAGCATTTATTGACAATAAGTAGTATTTATTAACAATAAGAAGTATTTTTTGAAAATAAGAAGTATTTATTGAAAATAAGAAGTATTTATGGAAAATAAGAAGTATTTATTGAAAATAAGAAGTATTTATTGACAATAAGTAGTATTTATTAACAATAAGAAGTATTTTTTGAAAATAAGAAGTATTTATTAACAATAAGAAGTATTTTTTGAAAATAAGAAGTATTTATTGAAAATAAGAAGTATTTATTGAAAATAAGAAGCATTTATTGGCAATAAGAAGCATTTATTGACAATAAGAAGTGTTTATTAAAAATAAGAAGTATTTATTAACAATAAGAAGTATTTTTTCGAAAATAAGAAGTATTTATTAACAATAAGAGGTATTTATTGACAATAAGAAGTATTTATTAACAATAAGAAGTATTTATTGGCAATAAGAAGTATTTATTGAAAATAAGAAGTATTTAATGACAATAAGAAGTAATTATTGACAATAAGAAGTATTTGTTGAAAATAAGAAGTGTTTATCGACAATAAAAGTATTTATTGACAATAAGAAGTATTTATTGACAATAAAAGTATTTATTGACAATAAGAAGTATTTATTGGCCATATGAAGCATCTATTGACAATAAGTAGTATTTATTGACAATAAGAAGTATCTATTCACAATAAGAAGTATTTATTGACAAGAAGAAGAATTGGTTGAAAATAAGAATTATTTATTTACAATAAGAAGTATTTATTGAAAGTAAAAGTATTTATTGAAAATAAGAATTAATTATTGAAAATAAGAAGTTTTATTGACAATAAGAAGTATTTATTGTAAATAAGAAGTATTTATTCAAAATAAGAAGTATTTATTGACAATAAGAAGTATTTGTTAACAATAAGAAGTATTAATTGACAATAAGAAGTATTTATCGACAACAAGAAGTATTTATTGAAAATAAGAAGTATTTATTGAAAATAAGAAGTATTTATTGGCAATAAGAAGTATTTATTGACAATAAGAAGCATTGATTGAAAATAAGAAGTATTTATTGAAAATAAGAAGTATTTACTGGAAATGAGAAGTATTTATTGGCAATAAGAAGTATTTATTGACAATACGAAGTATTTGTTGACAATAAGAAGTAGTTATTGAAAATAAGAAGTATTTATTGAAAATAAGAAGTTTTTATTGAAAATAAGAAGTATTTATTGAAAATAAGAAGTATTTATTGAAAATAAGAACTATTTATTGACAAAACGAAGTATTTATTATCAATAAGAAGTATTTATTTACAATAAGAAGTATGTATTAATAATATGAAGTATTTATTGACAATAAGAAGTATTTATTGACAATAAGATGTATTTATTGAAAATAAGAAGTATTTATTGAAAATAAGAAGTATTTATTGAAAGTATTTAGTATTTATTAAAAATAAGTAGCATTTATTGAAAATAAGAAGTATTTGTTGAAAATAAAATCATGAACAGGTAATGTACTTTGCAGCCCAAAATCAATCGTTCAATGTAGACTTCATTGATAATCCTTTGCTTTTTTTTCCGTTTTCATAATTCCAAATACCATTTTCCTTTACCAGTTTACAATGGCTATTATGAAATAATTGAAATCTTACTTTGAAGTAGTATAACCATTCTTAATTCATCTATATATGTATTGCATGTTATTTCAGCAGATAATGATGATGAACAGCAGATACAAGATTGATGATGATTATGGTTATACTGTTGAAGAACATCATCTATAGGAAGGGTGTTGACTAAGACAGTGATGCTAATGGTGATGAAGATTACGTGACGGTAACAAATAAGACAGTTATGATGAAGATGAGGGATGATATTATAAGATATAACGATGACAATGGCGAGCCCTTATTATTTTCACGTGAAATATTAATGACACGTGTGAAAATGTGACATGCCAATGTTGTGCTACGACATCTACGGCATTGCTACTCGCAGCACCCTCACTCAATATTTCTTAAAATAGTGTACACGCTGTGTCCCGCTTAAACTATCCTCGAAATAAACTCCATTCGTATATATACGTATACGTGCAGTGCATGAATAATTGCACACTGTATGCATAGAGTGTGAGGGCAGTGATGCGTGAATTTTCGGTGGCCAGTCAAATACAATTTCAAAATTAAAGGACATCTCTACTCAGAACTTATGGATCTTTTTTTATTTAATTGTATTGTTTGTTGCTGCCGATAGACTTTTAAAGTGAAAGTATCGTCCCATAAATAAATTCAGAAGTAAGTAAACGCTGGTGACGTTACTTCCGGAATTCAATTTTTCTTATTGATTGCGAGAAATCTGTGATAATACCGATAGCACATGTAGGCCCGTATGTTCGGTCAGGCGGATGTGTGATCGATAGCATCGCAAATTTCTCGTGATCAATAGGGGGAACTGAAACCGGAAGTGACGTTACAAGCACGGCGGCGTTAAATCTATTTAGACGACACCTTTCCTTTACCATAGAATTACATACCCTGAAATGAAGTTTGACAACCAAATCTTCAATTAATTATATTTTGTCATTTTCTGAAGGAGTGAATTGCCAAAATGTTTACTTTGAATAGCAGTAATACAAGTTACTGATTTACAAAATGTATGGATACAAGAACATAGTCATGCCACGATAAAATGCAATTGCACTCTTCATCGGCTTCGAGGCAAACGTAAGATTTGACCTAATTTCAAAACGTAGTATTTTTTCTCATCTATTACAATAACATTGTTATAATTGGAACGGATCTAAGCACCATTATAAAAAAGAATTATCATGCCAAAGGGATTGAAGTAATACACGAATTTGAATATGGATTCAATGATGTATTTACTCGTTCATTCATCCTATGATAAAGAAGAATTTTCTTTAAATGATAGAAATGCGCCCGCGCAGTAATGTTATTTTATATCTCTATTCCCCTAAAAAAGAAGAATTTTGCTATAACTTAGCACAAAATGCCCTCACGTATGTTAGCTGCTTGACGCAACAGGCATGCTGTGTACACGCTGTGTGCTTTAACTTTCACTCAGGGCAACCTCCCATGTTCTGTACTTGACTTAACCACCGGGGGCTTCAACTTTAGGACTTGTCATGGTCTATACTACATTGAATTTTCTTTTCTGTTTTCATGATGATTTTTTATGAAGATGAGACAAACAAAATCTTTAACATGATTCTAAGCTACAAGAGAGCATTAGTTTGACCTTATAAAGTTCATACTTTGTTTATCTGAGCCTGTTAAAGTAGCGCAGTTGTCGATTGTTTGGCGTTATCACAATCATCCTAATCACCATCATGATCAATATTATCATCTACGTAATAAGTTCATTTCAATTCAATTAATTGGTAAACTGGGCCATCGGCCTTTGACACATATAGAGAACGTAATACAACAAACAAGTGATCTACAGTAACAATTGAGGGAACGCAATTCATAAAAAAACAATCAAAATATGGAAAACAGTAAGTAATGCATTCTTAAAGTTTAGTTATTGTGTTAACGTGGTCAGAAATATACATTGCAATTGAACGCTATTGACTGGTTTGATATTAGCATATAGACTGGCAAGCCAATTAATAACAGCCGAGGAAATGAGGTCACTAGTATGTATCAGAATTACCGGCGGCGTGTCAAGCAATTTTCTTGGGCGAGATTCCCCTTTATCTTTATTCCTGTGGAATTACATATATATTTACGATTTTCCCTTTCCGTCATGAAAGATTCTTTCATCAGCGATGTTCTGATTTGCCACATGGTAAAAAATCGAACATCTCAAGGTCACCAAAAATTCACGCATCACTGAATCCAAACTCGATAGAAACAGTGTGCAATTATCCATACACAGTACGTACAGAGTTCATTTCGGGATTGGTTTAAGCGTGATATAGCGCGTACACTATTCAAGAAATATTGAGTGAGGGCGCTGCGAGTAGAAATGTCGTAGATGTTCGGGCACAGTATTGGCTTGTCTAGCTCTTAAATAGAAAATAACGATAAAAACATTTCCGTAAAAAGCAGGCAATTATTTCATTCACATTACTGCCAAACATCGATCTTGGATATCAATATTATTTTCTGGTCCTCACAAGACTTTTATAACTTCTATTACTTTTGGTATAATCCGTCCGGCCGTCATTTAGAAAATATAAAAACAACATTTTGTACACGATTTTTTCAAATGGTGCTCGTTCGAATTTATGAACTAAAAATTTACTGCCAAACGAGCCTTGTTTTGAACAAAAAGCCCCTTAGGGTTCATGAACGACAAATTCAATTTCAAATTCATCTGTTCAAACCCGGTCGGGGGTCGTCCTACGAGACATATGACTTCAACGCACACGCGGTGACATCTAAAGTATTTACTGAAATTCTACACGAGCCTGGACGTACGATTGGTCGCTGGCATTTTATCGGCGATGCCCTCTTGGTGAATGCACTTCATGGAATGAATATTCATAGCAATACAAATTCATTAATATGTCTGATGACGATGGTGATGGTGATGATGAAGATGATGATGATTATGATGATGATGATAATGATGATGATGATGATGATGATGATGATGATGATGATGATGATGATGATGATGATGATGATGATGATGATGATGATGATGATGATGATGATGATGATGATGATGATGATGATGATGATGATGATGATGATGATGATGATGATGATGATGATGATGATGTTGGTGGTGGTGGTGATTATGATGGTGATGGTGACAATGATGATTGTTGGTGGTTTTGGTGATTGTGGTGATTGTGACGATGATGACAATGATGATGATGATGATGATGATGATGATGATGATGATGATGATGATGATGATGATGATGATGATGATGATGATGGTGGTGGTGGTGGTGGTGGTGGTGGTGGTGGTGGTGGTGGTGGTGATGATGATGATGATGATGATGATGATGATGATGATGATGATGATGATGATGATGATGATGATGATGATGATGATGATGATGATGATGATGATGGTGGTGGTGGTGGTGGTGGTGGTGGTGGTGGTGGTGGTGGTGGTGGTGGTGGTGGTGGTGGTGGTGGTGGTGGTGGTGGTGGTGGTGGTGGTGGTGGTGGTGATGATGATGATGATGATGATGATGATGATGATGATGATGATGATGATGATGATGATGATGATGATGATGATGATGATGATGATGATGATGATGATGATGATGATGATGATGATGATGATGATGATGATGATGATGATGATGATGATGATGACGACGACGACGAGGCGACGACGACGATGACGATGACGATGACGATGACGATAATGATGATAATCACGTATTGTTTGCTGTATGACGTTTGCCCTTTATTATGGAAGCTCTATCTGACCATTAAACAAATCATTTATGTGATAAAAAACAGTATCATCGTTAAACGGAAAGAAATTAAAAACAAAACCAATACAATTCTTCACAATCATATGAATTACGTTTCCTAGAAGAAGGAAAGAAAACCTGTTCAAAAAAGATGTCTGAGACATCAGCTATCGTTTTTACGCTACAATTTCAGTTTCTGATTGGTCGAAATGTTTACAGGAGAGAATTGACAAGCCAATCAATCAATTACCGCTGCGGAAGTGACGTCACTCGTATGTTTCAGATTTGCTAGTGACGTATCATGCGAAAGCTTGGGACGATATTTTCTTTTTATATGCTTTGATATGAGCTGGCAGAACTGCATTCGACACCGTCTATTTTATCTATTGAAGTCTTTATATATTTCATAATGAACGTCATTGCTTGGAATTTTGATCGTATTGGAAAACGATATCGAAATAATTAAAGGCAAACAATCTCTTATTATTCTATTGCTTAATGTCAATATTCCTGTAAGGTGATCTGCTCGTTATGACCTCCTTCTGTGCATCTCGAAGTAAATACTTGTCGTTTGATGATTAAAGATCTATGCACAACTATAAAGCTATTGTGGGTAATTACCAAATCAAAACGATCATTATATTCCTAGAAAGACATTGCTTGTATTTTTAAAAATGACAGTTCTAGTTTTGAGCTGTGGTTGACAAAACGTTAAAAACAGTGGTATATAAAGTGTAGTGAAAGAGGAGATAGCTTAACAGTTTTTCGTTTTTCAAATGTCTCCCCAAAAGTTAATTCAATTGAAATGTTGGAAAAAATTATTCCAGTATATTGAATCGTTGAGGTTGCCATTCTTAAGCTTTCTGAAACGTTTTGTTATTGTTTGAACACTATTGGCCAATGAATAATGAGCGCCGTATCTACGTAGGATAATAGACTGCCCAATCATACATTACGGTACGTAAAGCGTTTCCAAAAATGACTATATCTAATTTGTGATATATCCATGTTTTGTTCTTGGTTTTGAAACAACTGCAGTCTTTCTATGATCTAAATGTTTTAAGTTGTTGTGTAAATGTAAATAAACAATGAATTGAAAGACTGAAAGTACTCATGTAGTAAACTATTCGGTCAACATTTCAAAGGAAAACAATTTCACTGATGTCAGATCCTGCCAGAAAGTCTTACAAAGGTGGGCAAATAAGTACGAAAGCCCATTAGCACCATAAAAACGTTTTGAGAAGAGAAAAAACATTAAAAAAAGCTTGAAGAAATTTGCTTAATATAAATGCACTTAAAGGATTATATTTGTGGTCCAGCATGTCTGTCTAATATGAAAAAAGGACTTCAAATGAAACAAACTAGTGAAGAAAGTTGTCAAAAAAATCTTTTTTTTCCGTTAAGGAGTTATCTAAGTTTAAAGTTTGGTATCATTTGTGTAGAAAGACTGAAATCAGACTAGTCATAGCCTCAGATTCTTCAAAATCGTTATGTATTCAATCATACTTTGACCTGTGATGTTGTGGCTTAAAACCATGGGAAGTGTCAGAAAAGTAGTAAAACAGAAGGAATATTTATAATATACCAACTGAAGGAAGTGCAAGGGAAAATATTTCAACTAGTAAAAATAAAAAATAAACTTTCTTTAAAATACATTAACAATTGTTATAAATGCTAGGATGAAGACGCCAACTTTCCATAGTAAACTTCCTACACCAGTCATTTCTGCACAAATATCTCCTTGATGGAATAAGATTTGTGAGCGCTTTCTTCACCATTTTGTCTCTTATGAAGTTCTCTTTCAAATGAGATAAATTTTCGTAACCCCAAAATTAATCCTTTATTGTTACGATTAAGGTAAGGATTGATAAAAGCCCTAATCTAAATCCCAAACAATGTTTTACCAATTTTGTTATGTCTCTTATGGGCTTTCGTACTAAGAGGCAATAAGATCTAAGCAGCAGAAGTCACACACCTACTGACCTAAGGTCGTTGCAAGCAGAGGTAATACTGAGAAAGATAATGTTTCCTTTGCAAAAACAAATTTTAATTCACATTATCAAACACAAAAATAAAATTACAATACTCTGTCCATCAACGTCTTTTTTTAAATTAAGGAAAAGATTTAAAATTTGAATTTGTTTACTTTTTAAAGACAATGAAGTTTGTGAATTCCGAATTGATTTGCACCTATTTATAGATAAATATAACAACCAAAAGTATTTTGATTGAATTAATTTCAACCAATACCATTATAATTTTGGGATTATACTTCTTTTCCTGGTTTAGGCATCCTCTTAAATTATGCATCTGAAGTAAACGCACTGCAATAAAAGATGTTTAGATATATGTTGAAATAGCAAATCAAAACTTCGATCTTAATCAATTAATTTGAATAATTTTCTTACAGGCAAAATTAATTTGTAAAACAATTCATGGAATACTTTCTTTTGGAATGAGTATCAAATCCAAACTTTAAATGGTTTTCTTAATTGAATTGGATTCATATATACAATGTATACCTGGGACATGTGGAACACCTTGACGGACAGAGAAGTGACGGTCTTTGAACACGAACTTGTTGAAGAATATATGTATGGCATATTATATCAATATTCATGAAACAAACTTAATTCTTAAGTCTCCGAGTAGTAAAATGTGTTTCCGTGACATTGTTTTCCTTATTTTTTAAAAATATATTTTGTATTCCTCTTGACGAAAAAATAACTCTTCTCGCTACAACCCTAGTTCTTTAAAGAAGCCATTTAACAATAAGTATCAGGTTTAGCAAACACTTGGGTTTACCGATAGAGTTTTAGCAAACACTTGGGTGTACCGAGAGAAAATGTTTTGTTTTACCTGAATCTATCCACACACTTCTTTATGCAATCGAGATATGAATATGCATGTTTATGTTCATCATGCTCCACACGACATGAATAATTCATTAATAACTTCCACTATAAGTTAATCACTTCATCCGTTTAAGACTCTTTGGAAGTCAAACAAGTTATCTTCCTCCTTTGTATCATTCACTTTAGCTAAGCGGCAACTAACCTCTCACATGTCGTTGCATTGCACATTTTCCGAGGCCTAAAAGGGTTTTTACTGAATTAAAATTTTGACGGATTACCACACTGCAAGTATATGTGTTAAATGCCTCAATGGGACAGACGTGGTTGTACTTTATAAAAAATAATAATAAGGTCAAGTGTTCAATATACATGCGCGGGAAATTTCAGTCGGATTTGTATTACAGAGTGTTTACAACTTTAACATCAATTTACTTTACCGGTTAAGAACATTTGTACTTAATTTGTCAAAATACCTTCTTTTCCCCACTCTGTTTAACAATCATTCTATAATCGCCTCAATAGGATAATAAAAAGTTTACTATCAAACGTGAACTCTTTACGAATAGTCAACTACTATTGGCAGTCAATTGATTCGACGATCTGGTGTGGTCGCCATAATTTCTGGGAACGCCAATAATTTGATGCTTGAGATCCGTTGCAGAAACTTAATTTAACTCTGGTAACTTGAAATGAGTTTGTAGAGGAAAGGTCGTGTCGAGTGGAAAGAAGCACGTGGACTGTAGAAGCAACTAATGTACATTAATCTGTTTGTCGAGCTGTTCAACCAATTATGACTTCAACCTTTTATGAAATAAAGATATGGATTTATTATGTCAATGTTTTCGTCTATACGAGGGAAAGTACTGAGTGAATACGAAATTACACTTCTGTGTCTTCAATATAATAAATAACAAATACAAAACTTTCGGTTCACTGATATTCAACGACTTAATCATATTTTCGAGGAATTTGAATTGTGCTTGAATTCCCGAGGATGGAATGATTCTGTAAATTTCTCAAAAGAAGGAGGCATATAGAAATACATACACATTTTTCGTTGATATGGACCTTTTCTCGGAAAACTTTACTACAATGATATACATTCGTTGTCTGTCTTCGATCTACGAAATTTTTATCACATGTTTATTTAGATAATATTTTTTTCCAAAGAAAGTCCTGCTTTTTATTTTTCTTTGAGAAAATAAGTGATATAGAATTTTAAATACTTAAGGATCCAGAAACGTGTACACATGAACAATACAAAACAATTTTACGATTTAAGGATGCTAAATATTAGCTTATCAAATTTACCAACTTCGGAAAATATGAATATGGATCCTTTTGGTCAATTGTCATCATATTCATCATTGCCCGTTACAGGTGAGCATCCTCTTGCCCGAGGGGTGCTACCCGGTAGTTTTGCTGGAGTTCTCGGTACCCATTCTGCGAATAGTCGAGCTACGGTGGGAGAATATAACATCCAACACACTATAGATGGTATTCTTGGAAACAGTGGAGCCCCTATTGGAAATTCAAACAATGGAACGGTGCAGGGCTCGTTAGCTGGGGGTAACGGCCGGGCACGAAGTCAGAGCACAGGAGGCTCACCTGGTGAGTATATCATGGATATTAAACTTCAAATTCTTGATTTTACAATGTCTGTTATACTGTTTGTTTTTCATTGTATATTAAACGAAACATGATTAGCTTTATTATTCATGTACTCAGCACAAGCAACTTCCGAGGTGAACCTATATAGTAACCTCTATCGTATTTCAAACACAACGACTAACCCTTCGCCTGGAGATGATCGATATGTGAAATCAAACAAATAGTTTTTGCTCCCCTCTTGATTGAAAGAACAAATTGCTTTTTTATTTGTAAAAATCATATCGTAGTCAATTTAGACCATATTAAGGGTAAATATGTCGTTCAATTTTGACCATTGTTAGATTGGTGCGTAGTTGACCATTGACCATTCCTTTCTCAGAGTGTACGATTAGCACGCCTTTTGTTGTATTCGCTCCTTTCTTTGGTGTCATATCATGACAACTAACCATTAAACCAGTTATCGCATTAGCTTATTAGTGAATTACCATAGGTCGACTTTAATCTGAACCATTGTGATAAACTTTGCTTAATGGAAGGGTATGGTTTTTTTCACTGTTTGTTTTAATGAAAGAAATATTATAATTACGTAAAGCGGATTTACTTAAGATGGTTTACAAGTAGGAAAAAGTAAACAGTTTTAAGCATCGGTAAAATTACAATATTTTGTTTTACTTTTATTAAGAACAATTTTCCTCTTTAAAATGAAAAGTCTATTTTGGGAGAAAGTCATTTATTGACCTCATTTACAACAATGATTAGTACTCCTTATGAATAAGAAACGAAAAATCTCTTTCTCAAAGTTTAGAGATGACAAGCAAGTTTGGTCTTCTACAGCAAATATTTACGCATAAGATTCTCCTATTCAGCGTTTGCTAAATTTTTCGTTTGATTTAGATAAATTTATTTTATGATGTATTATTTTTCAACTGTATTGTTTTGTACATGATAATAAGGACTGATTGCATCAGCACCAAATCAAATATGAAATACCCTTGTTTTTAATATATGAAATATAGTTTAGATATTTATTCCTGAAATATCCTGTTGTTACGAAATCCGTATACCTCAATCTTGTGAAGATACAAATTTCATTTATAAATGATGTTAATGAAATGTAAAATAAGAACATTTATCTCTTTGACTTTATGAAATAACATTCTACTTTATCTAATAAATATAATATCTATTATATTGTATATGTAGCCATACTCTGAACTGATATAAATTCATGTAGGCACCACCTAACATTGATATACTTTTGTATCTTTTAACACGTTGGATTCATATAATCTGCGTTTGTTTTAGGGTCAGGTGGGATGGCCATACAGGCATCTATTTGATCTTTAGCTTCATTTGTATGGTAGTTGATAATCACATCGGTATCAAATCATCCTATCATGAATACAATTTTAGAACTGCTAAGCAGAAAATAATAGAGGACACATCGTTGGTCTAAAATAATATTATTTATTCAAATATTAATCAAAGACTTCACAAGTTGTTAATACAGGCAGGGTATTCTCTATTACCTTCTTTAAGGATGTAACTGTGTATACACCGGTGATTTAAATACATTTAATCTTTTACGATTTTAGCCGTATTTCTTATATCACCGTGAACTTATCTGTCAATGAATGATGATGACGTTAACTTCAGAAATCTACATCAGACCACCTCTACTATAAGCCTTAGCAATCAAATACATACAATACATTCTATATGAAAACATATGGTACGTATCAACTCACAACATTATCTACATAGAACATGCCTAACAACTCTCTGATTTTCGAATGTATAATCAACGTTATCTAATTCTATCTAAAATATTGTTTACTTGTTATTTTTTTTTTTTATTTTGATTGTTAATACTTTTATTGTGCTTCTCTAAAAAAATAGCTCTTGTGACGCAGGGTGAAAAAAATGTCTGATTATTCGCATCTCATTTTTTTTTTTTTTTTTTTTTAGAGTGTATAATCAACATTTCTTTTTATTCAAATACTGTTCATAGTTATTTCAATTGCTAATACTTTGTATGTGCGAGATTTGTGTAAAATCGTGGTGCAACCATCTTTCAATAAGAAATCAAGGCAAACGCCTGTCTATTCGGCATGTTGGAATGGTTAATGGTCATAAACACCTTGAAATATTCAACAAATCAACATCATAACTTCATCTTCATTCGATCAGGAAATAATTCATTCAATAATTACTAGATATGGAGTGGCTTTGGAAATCTTCTTAGCCAATCGGAAGTTACATCACTGCATATTCACTTTTAAAATGAATATTTTAACGATAAATCTTATTCCGGCTTGATTAATTACTTTTATTGCTTAAAAACCCTTTTATTGTTTAATTTCTTCAGATACAAATCACAACAACAATTTTGTACTAAGAGTTTACATTTTCCTTACTCGTTAGTTACCTTTTCCAGTGGTGATAAATTTCAATGAAGTGTAAGAAAAAAAAAAATAGGGATTTGAATCTGGGATGTCTGAACACATTAAATAGCTATTCTTGTATCAATGAACCTTTATACTTTTAAGTTATGTTTATTGAATAGTGCTCTTGAATGTTTTGGTGTCATACGTTGGAACTCGGTTTCACTTTATCAAATAAGATCAAATAATGGGCCTAGTAGTTCTGTTCCATTTGATTGAAACAAATCACAAGCAACAATTTCTACAGTGATTTTGCATGTCTTTTACTCATTTATTCAGATGTTTTTTTTACTGTGGAAAGACTTACTAAAAAGGATTTTGAATATATGATGCCCAGAGTTGTTGCGTCGAGTCTCTGACTTGGACTTGAGTCACATTTTGTACTTGTAAATTGACTTAACTTGCAAATGAATAACTTGAGTCTTGAATTTTCGACTGATTCTATCCAGCTAATATAAAATAATCGTGTGGATAGTCCAGTAGTCATGTACTAATAAAACTTTTTCTTTATTTAGAAACTTCTGTCCAAATGATTTTTTCTTCATCAGTTCCTGTATCCCTGTAGTCTGACAGTCGTCAGGTCGACATCAATAAGAATTATTCCTTGGCCTGCTTAAAAAATAATTGTTCAACAATAATTGGTATTTTAATGATAAATTCACTACAATGTATTGCATAGTGAAGCAAAAGGTAAATTAAATTTTACAACATTCAATAAACATCATAAAAATAGCATCGAAAAAAAATCCACAAATACATGACAACTTTTGGTCATTTAGCATATATGATTGAAGTTTGATGGTTGTCAAAAGAAGACCGTCATATTTTAAGAAGGTTTTGTGGTCAAGTCAATATCTAACACTATTATAAATACTTTACTTTTCCTTTCTATCTTTATGTCAATATGCTTCTGAAGTAAACTTTTGACTTCAAAACGCTTCAAAACAATTAAAACTTTATATTCAAAATAATTTCCGACTTTATTGTTTGATAGATTGCCTCGTTCTGTCTTGCATTTTGTGCTTTTGTTTTTGCGAAAGGTTTTAACACACCGAAAAACCAGCGCACATTATTACAATCTTGAAAACAGATCAAGTCTCGAAATAATCACAAAAGGGTCTTTTTTAGTCTTTAAAACGTTCTATACAATTAATTCGTTGAATTTTCATTTTTGCTCTGTTGTTGAGGAAATCCAGTATCATCTTTAGCATAACTAACTAGGTATTCATTATATCCCAATTTATATTGTTGAAAAAATTACAAATTTCTGCGTCCTTAAAACTATCAAATAATTGGATTACTGCAAACGAGTTATTGAAATTCTTTCTGCAATATAGCAAATGGTTTTCTTCATTTTAAGTTCAACTTTATATACACCTTCATTCTAGTAAACCGTGGAAAAGATGGGGTTCTGCTTATATTTCTTGTAACTGCTTATTGATTGTTTACAAAAGTTATGTGTACATAGTTCCGGGCCAATTATTTGCTTCTTTAAATTTGAAAAAGAATGATATTTCTTAACGTTAAGATAGTTACAATATAAAGTAATGGAGTTATATTGTTTTAAAATGTTAAAAGAAAGATATCGTCCCATAAATATAATTCAAAAGTGAACGACGCAGTAATGATAACGTCACTTCCGGTTTTTAATTTACTTATTGATTGCAAGAGATCTGTGATGTTATTGGTTGGAACACCTATGTCTGGTAGATGCGTGATCAATAACATCACATTTTTCTCGCAATCAATAAGGAAAACTGAAAACCGGAAGTGATGTTATCAGCACGGCGGCGTTCACTTCTGTATGTATTTACGGGACGATACCGTTCCTTTAAATGAGCTGTTGTTTCTCATATGTTCTATTCAAAGAAATGTTTATTTCATAGATGTTGGCTCACGGTAACATTCATAAATAAGTAAATATCGTATTCGCAGCTTCTTGCAGCTCTCTGGTTCAAAATAAGCTGATTTTTTTTCTCGATAGATATAAGTTTTGTGAGAATTAAATCATATTCATTTCTGGATGTTACTTCCCACAGTCTGCATGTAAAGTAAGCTCTTTACATTAAGCTTTGCCTACTGTTCGTTGACCAGACTAATTCCCTATATTACATTACTCATTCAAAATACGGTGAAGAAGCAACAATAGCTAAAGTGATTTAGAATATATGTTAAAAACCATAATAGTAGCAATAATTTTCATCTATATGCAACATATTATATTAAGGCGACCTTCGTGATTTCGTTTGTAAATCCTTTGAATGGTAATTGCCTATCACAATTTGTTGAAGCTCTGACCAAATGTTTCGATATTTTTTTCAAACCCCCAATCGCATTATTTCAGGAATATACTTTTTTGACATCTTAAGTGATTGACATTTAGAGAATATATTGAAAGAATTACAGCAAGACTTAAGTTGTCCGCCCTGTCATATCTCGCATATTTAGCATTGATAGAATATTGATCAAACTGTGTTCACTGTTTTTGTTACATTTCCACAGACCAGAAACCTTTACCTGAGTGCATACATTTTGATTACAATTGCACTAAAGCATTAAAAGCAGACTCACTAAAACATTGATCAGATCATGGCGCTATAGACGGAGCTTTTTGATCAGATCAAAGAGCTTCGTGGAAGCTCTTTGAACAGATACTTAAATACGAATGAATATCAAAACTAAACCGTTCTTGTTGTTAAAGGGATGAAATATTTCAATCAAAACACGTGAGCAATTTTCCTCCGACCTGTCTCCCTAAAGACGACTTAAGTAACCATGCTGACACGATCAGTGGCTATTGTTGACCCTTGGCGGGCAATCTGTTTTTGCTTTAAGGCAGTTAGTAGCGGACAGTATGCTTAATAACATAAGAATGCATTTACACAAAGGTGAGTGGATAATACCTACCTCTTGTATACTTGGGTCATTCAGTGCCAGTTATGGAGTAAAGCTCTTTGCCGAAGAAGTGGTATTTATTTGCGTTTAATGGCTGGTACTTGTAAAGAGCACTATTTGATTATGCAGAAGTTGTATAAACTTTCAAAACTCATTCTTGAGTGTTGATCTTAACTCAGAAGTATATATAAAACGTTATATCTACCTTTACACTTTACTAATTAGTTACAGTAATTAGAAGAACAAATCTTTTTTTTTTTTTTTTTTTTTCATTTGAGAAATATTTATTGGTATATTACAATCAACACCTAGAATGTTAAGCTTACGCGAATAATTTGTAGCAAACATTCCAAAGCACCAGCAATTGAAAAGTCTCATGTTCATGGTGCAGACACTATTTTGCTTTAGAAATAAATACCTGAGGGCATACCGATAAATATTAATACATGTATCCATACACGTTTAGTGTAGTGTGATTGGTATCAAACACTTGAAATCAGTAAAATTATTAACAGTTTTACATCTTTTTCTAAGTAGCTATTAACGTTTACACTAACAAGTGCTTCAGAAATATAATAAAATTCAAAGAATAAACATTAGCTATATAATGCTATTAGTACAAATTTATAATAAAAACGGCTACACTTGGCTAACTTTATATAATTGTATACTGAAAAAGTGAAAAAGTCGTGTTTATATTGTGTATTGTTGTTTAGAGAGAGAGAGATTGTAAAGCAATCAGTGTAAATTAGTTTGGTAGTAGTGATGTATTTGCTTTTTAGCTCATTTTCAGTTAATAAAATCAATGTTGTGAGGTTTTAAAGGTTGGATTACTTTCTTATTGAACTACTGAAGCGCGTGTATTTTATATGAGTATTTTCTTCGCGAAAGTCAGAGAGCAAAATAAACAATAGACTTGGTACGTCATGGTCAGTGATGCGTGCGTCTCTTTAAATTTCTTTCACAAATTTTCAGAAGTTTCCAAAGTATATTCCCTTTGTTCTGGAATCCCTAAAACTATGTAATATTTAGTGATCCTTAAAATTAATAATTCTCCTGGAGTATTTAAACCTTTTAAATGATAAATTATGAGATATTTTCTTTTTTTCTTACAACACCCGAAACACCTGCATTGATGAAAATAACGAAAATGACTACGGAATACAAAGATTCCCATGGAGCAAAATCTCAGTGACAATTGACCTGTCTGAATTAGATGATTGACAGCTTTTTCAAGCAATCACGGCTTGAATTTGCCAAGCAACAAAATCTGCGTAGCTAAGTGGGCCAAACGTCTTACGCGGTACTGGAACAGTACAACTAGCCAGCGGCACGCGCCCATGTAGTCAATGCAATTTACTGTACAAAACAAATCTCTGCAAACACAGACTGAATGACGGCAAAGTGGTGAACAAAAATTGCGCTTACGGGACCGCTGCAGGCTTTGTAAATCTATTTGCTGTTACCACCCACAACACATAGCAAACGGAATTTTGTGTATCCCTTTTGCTAAAAACTCTGAGAAGTGCCATAAATGGATCAAAGCTTGCGGCAGACCTCGTGAACATCTAAAATATCAATGCATTGGTAATTCACAATTGCGGATTTGAGGTTTGTTTGCCCCCACCTAGTAACCGCGTTGCTATGGTGGGTGTGGCTTATTTTGTAACTCAGAGACTCTAATTGTTCCATCCCATCCAAGCAACATCCTCAAATTTGATAAAAATAATTATTGATAAAATAACATCAAAGCAAGTATACTGCTATTAATTTTCTATATGATATTAAAATAGCGATAACCATTACCATGCCATATGTGTGAATACAGGAATAACATGAAATCACATTGGAAATGTATGATATATATATTTTTGATTATATAAAATTGAAAATCATGCTTTATTTGTATTACTTTAGCTATCCTGAGTACATTTTGTATTTGCTTAATACATTTTTAGCTTCGAATGTCAGGTATTAACTTTACAGATATCTGACGGTGGAGTTACTATCTGACTATAGAGGGATTTCATCATGTGACTCACACTCATCTGGAAGCCACTTTTTCCGGGCAAGGGTCGTTGCGTTTTACGTGTCTTCACTCAGCTCAGTCACACCACACGTGAAACAAACATACTGCCTGTTAACCTACCTACCAGTTCAGCGAATTGTATTGTTTTTGTTCGCGGCAGCGATTTTACTTTTTATTTTCCAATTGTTATATATTCACCGGGTATACCAAGAGTAACTTTAACGCGAACGTCTTCTGATTGTTCGTTATACGCAGACAAAGCCTACATACCTGAAATAAAGTGCTCACTGCAAATCCTATACCGGAGGTTGAAAGATGTTGCGTCGTACAGCAGAAACCCACTTCAAACGTCGATCAGGATCAGATGGAAATCGAGAAAAATTATGTTTATTCCCCGGCACACGTCTATTAGTGCAACCAACTGGCACAGCACGATTCCGGCATAATTATCTTACAAAAATTATCTTGCAAGCGTTTGTAAGTCTAAATAAGTGTATAGCAGACGACCGTTCTCGCCCGAGAAAATTGTGCGATGTAAACAAAGTCACGTGACCTCATGACGTCAGCTGACACTTCCTAATAGCAAAATGATGATTATTGGTGAGAAAGCTAAACCAGTTTTGTGTCAATAAAATGTAAATTTGTTTGGATACATGAAATTGGGATAAATGTGTTTCAAAATCAGAAGTATTTATCGGAATTGTATCATAAACACGATAAGTCTGTGGCTGTGCAATTTAATAACATAAAGTCATTCATATTTTCTTTCAACTTAAAAAAGAACCATGTTGAAAAACGATCAATTAAAAACGATGTCAAGTGGACGTTTCTTCTTCGTTTGTAACTCCGATGCTGCTTCTGAGTATAAATACTAATTGTAAATGGCACAATTATCAATGTAAGAAAGCTTAGGTAAATTCTTAATCATTTTGAATACTAACGTGAAAATTATGCAGCGCCAATTTTGCAAATAATGTAAAGTGTTAATTTACAAAGTATATTTTTCAGTACGCTATTTAACCAATTTCATTGCTCCAAAGATTTATACCCACAAATAAGGGGTTTAATTTTTGGTACAACAGTTTTTAGTAGAAGTTGTTAACTTGTCAAAGAGCGTTTTCATACTGAGGTCTGTTAAATTCTTAAAATGAAGCCTTACATATCAGATCGGATACGGAAACGCGCAACCAAAGGTTTCGATACATTTCGAGATTTCACTACATATATCATATTTGACTGTATAATGTCAAGTACAATGTCAAGAAGTTGATATCGAAGTAAAACTGCGGTCAATTGTTTATGACATGTACAGTAGGCCTATAAACAGTCCGGGAGATCCATACTTTTAAGGCTAGGAAATATCCCTTACTTCTATGGACAAAGTATTCATGACAATGACGTAACCTTAATCCGTGTTATACTACATGTACTACTGAACAGTTTCCGAGACGAATTTCTTGAAATCCAAACGGTGAAACCATAATAAAGTCATTAATTTTTGTATTCCTTTGTAACCCATTACTTAAATATTCATGTTTGTTTGCTACCTAATTGCCATGGTTTGTTTTTGTAATTTTATTTACAGAGCATACTTTTAGAGCCAATTCGGTACAAAAATCAGGTTGATATCATATTCCGTTCAAGCGATATGGATTTTTAAAGATTTCCCAATTGCATTTTAAAGTTTTTGTACAGTATGATAAATTCGAGTTTGATGATGTCATAGAGGCAATTCCATTGCAAATGTTTATGTATTTCTCTGAACGTTAATTGGTTGTTTCTGTATGATTATAAACAATTTTCCAAAAGTTATTAAAGTACGGTATATTTGGCAATATATATATATATAGATACTTGCCTTTCATGAATTTATTTTTCTATCAGGTTTTAATAATAAAAAAGGATGATAGATTTTAATGAAATACATAAACTTTGCGGGAGAATGTGTTGCTGTGATGTCATACTGAGCCTTTTCCTATTCGTTTATTGACATTTTTTGTGAACCTTAAAATTTGAAAATCTCCTGGTAAGAATAACATATCAACATGATTTTTGTACTTAATTGTTTCTAAAATTGTTCTCTTTCTTATGAAAGGTTATACAAAAACTTGGGAATATTTTTACAAAACTTCCAGAGACTTCAGAGTTTTAATCCTTATACATTAATTAAACAAGTACGATCAGAATGCTGCATCATGGGTAATACGGTTCAATAGCGGCTTCCATAGTGTTTTTGGTCCTTACTAGTAAATAGTTATGTGAGCATTAGAAGTAAGAGAACCCCAGAACTGATCAATTATACGGTGGTAGTCTGTATATACAATCCTTAATTTGAAAATTTGCATAGATAGAGGCAGGTAGCGCAGTCGGCTGAGCCTACGACTGAGGTGCTGGAGGTCCCGGGTTCCACATATATGCAGAACAATATACGCAGAGGTTTGTCTTCTGTATCACACCTTCTCCCCCACCCGACCTTTGTGAAAAGTGACCAATGGTTGGGTGGCATTCACCGACCTTCGGAAGGGACGTAATGCCCGTTAGTTCTGATGGTAGGAGCTTAACTCCCTGCCTGGTTCTCTGAAAACTTCTCGATAAAAAGCAGGGTGTTAATCCAGTGTTTATCCACTTTACATCCTGGCAAATTCCTTGGGTCCACACTGAAAACAGATTATTGTGACTTAGTGTGCTTTTCCCTGTCATATGCCTAAATATGAAAGAACAAAATATTCTTTTAATCTAGAATCTATTGAATTCAAATAAAGTGATCTTTAAATTCAAGGTTTCTCCCGGACTAATATTATACTCTAGGTAGACTGTAAAAAATGATACATCGATCTATTGATAACATTTGTCTTTAAAGACTTAACATATCGATAAGCGTTTGCCTTCGATTGTGGGGTTAAATCACAAGACTCAAGTACAATTTAAGAATCAATCAATTATTAATAAGTATTTGATATTGTAGATTTGCATGTTTTCTTGACCTGTAAGACGTGGAAATTTCGAGAAAACTTTCCCAAAGACATTCCAGTAACTTTAATTTTATTGTTCCTCCTACATGCTTTTGAACCATTTATAAGAACATTTTAATCCTATTGTCAGTTGCGCCTTTTTTTTTTCGTGTAAATTTCGACAATATTCGTACATTTACTGAACGTGGGGATTTCCCAACTGTCCAAGTTCTGTTCCAAATCTCATTAGGTCAATAACTAAATATGTCAGGTCTGGTGATACCTCATTTCGAGTATGGTACATGCTGTAATTAAAGTCAAGTATCAACGCTCAAGTGAAGAGTACTTGCCCCTATTGATTAGACGTTTCATCAATAAAATGGACTGTTTAACACTCTAAAATAAAATTTTCGTTTCCCCAAAAAGGGTTTCATTACATACTCAAATAATTGTTGCATCTTAAGCTAGCGAAACGTTTTCAATGCAATACGAAATGGCTATTTGGTAATTAGCCAATTTTGCAATGAATATTAACTACATAACTTCTAAACAACACATAACTGATACACGTAACCATTACACTGATAGCCTGGGACTACTCTTTTCACGAAGGAAACTGCTGTCGCGGCCGAAGGAAGCAGACATCAATATATCTGTTTCAAACAGTTGTATAATTGCAATTAACACATAGTGGTTATCACATGTAACTTAGATTGTAATGTAAAGTGAACTTTTCAATGAAACATCAACCTGTTGTTTACATATAGCTTAAAACAGCAGCATTCTTTATAATACTATATTTGAAACATGGATGTAAATTACTATAATTGTATATAAAGCTTAATTTTCAGTGGGTGGGTGAAAGTCAAATCCAAACTACTGCAGTTTGGAAAATTATATCCAACCAAGAATATATCTGTTATATTTTGTTAAGCCATGTAAGCAAGGTCGTCATATGAGTATGCGATATTAGTTTGTGCAAATGTAATGAGTTTTGTTGATATACTTGCCGAAAATGTCTTGTGTTCTTTTTTTATTTCGAAATTTGATTAGGAATTTTATATTACTATGGTAATGAGTTTTAAGAAGATTTTGTGCTAAAAACCAGCAAATAAATTTACACAGAATACTTCAACTAACTTCATTCTTAAACAACGTGGATTTCATTGGGTTTTAAAAATATGAAACGTATCCAATGAATAAGGAAAGAAAATACCAAAACAAGGAAAAACATCTCATAATTTTGAAAATGTTTGTTATTCCTTCATACTGAGTTTTTAAATTTTTGTTTTGGCTTTGTCTGCCAAGGGACTTTCTGATACGCTGACCATGTGAAGCCCTCCTGTGACGTTCTTGTGTGGGCTGTGCGGGAGGCCGTCTATTAGGGTCAGCCAATAGTATATGTACTTGCTTATTACATTGAAAATATTGAAGTTGACTTGTTGGCTGAAAAAGTGCATACCCTTAGAGAGATTATCTATTGCAGAATCATAATTTTAATAGTTTCTTGCTCCCTTAAAATATCTTTGAAACGTGTTAGATGTATCATGAATGTTGTTTACGTAGTGATGTTTTTGTATCAATATATCAACAAATATCCAAACAGCTTCTGTTGTCAAAATTGATTTCTATTGTCAAAATGGACTGGAATAAACCTTCACATTACTATTATACTCCGTTTTTAGTACTTAACAAACTCTGTACCAGAATAGCTAACATAATTTTTGCTTGCTATTCTAATACAGAGCTCATTAAGTCCCAAAAAGGAGTATAATTGCAATGTGAAGGCTTTATTCCAGTCCATTTTGACGATAGAAATCCATTTTGACAATAGAAGCTGTTTCCACTTTCTTGGGGTTTTAAAAGAGCTTTGAAGCAGAATAATGTAAAGGGCCTGGTTATTAAATCATCAAAAACTTCGAAGTCAGCGGATAGTTAACGTATAGTGTTGTTTCTATGTATCGACTGTATAACATCAACAAATTTCTTTTTAAGTAAAAGAAATTTCATTTTCTTAGATTTAAAAAAAAGAAAAATAGTAAGTGGAAGTTAACGAATCATCAACAACTTTAAGTTAGCAGATATCCTTGTTACAGTATTATGA
This sequence comes from Chiridota heheva, assembly GCA_020152595.1. NCBI lineage: Eukaryota > Metazoa > Echinodermata > Holothuroidea > Apodida > Chiridotidae > Chiridota > Chiridota heheva. The sequence continues at coordinate 135,666 of JAIGNY010000258.1, forward strand.
GCAGATCGATTTGTAGAAGTTGAAACGATTATAGTTTTTACTAACAGAATTGATTTGTGAATATCGATCAGGTATCATGTAGACCCCTATGTTTGGTTCGGCGGATATGTAATCGATGACATCGCAGATTTCTCGAGATCAATTTTGAAAATTGAAAACCGGAAGTGAAGTTACTAGTACGGCGGCGTTCACTTCTGAATGTTTTTATGAAACGATATCTGTCCTTTAAGGTCTTATCTGTTTGGCCCAAAAATATAAAGGATTATTTCCGAAGCTAATACACCATTCAAGTAAATGACTTCTCAATATGAAAACAGTTTTGAGCACAGTAACCGTAAATACATTCCTATATCGCGAGCTATAAACACCACTTTGAAACTAGTTTTGCAGTCTTGTCACCATGGTGATTAATCGTTTCCAACTGTCATCAAATTAGCTGTACAGTAATAAAATTCTGCGGCTTTTCACCGGTGTTAAGAAGTGAAGTGTAGATCGAATTACAATAATTTGTTTTCTGCCTTTAGTGGATATTGATATCATATTTATTCTACTTTAAAGGTGTTTCCTTGTTTGTTTGTTTGTTTGTTTCGCCTGCTACTGGTTTCATAATTTGCATAGAACAACTTTTTCTAAAGAACAACTGAAGTTACACTTAAAGGATTACTTCAAGGGTCAAGCAAGTCTATCGTATATGAAAAGGACTTCAAAAGAAACAAAATAGTGACAAAAGCATTCAAAAATATCATTCCGTTAAGGAGACATCTAAGTTTAGAGTTTGGTATCATTTGTGTACAAACGACTGGAATCAGACTAGTTGTGATGTCATAGCCTCAGATTCCTCAAAGTTTTGATGTATTCAATCATGTTTTGTTCTACGATTTTGTGGATTAAAAACCATAGGAAATTTAAAAAAAAACTTAGTAAAACTGAATCTAGGAAGGGTATGTATAATATACCACCTGAAGAACGATCGAAGAAAAATAATTTAAATAGTGCAAAAATTCAATACATTTTCTTTAAAATACATTAACAATTAAGAATGTGAGGATGAAGACGCCAACTTTCCATAGCACCAGTCATTTCTTCACAGATAACACAGAACTTTAAACTTGAATATCTCCTTAATGGAATAAGAATTTTTGAACGCAATCTTCACCATTTTGTTTCGTTTGAAGTCCTCTTTTATATCAGATGGACATGCGTGACCATTGAACTAATCCTTTAACAGCCTAATGATTTTAAAGCATTAATCATCGTTTGTTCTATTCTTTACACCGCATCAATAAGATTGTTAATCCAAACATTTCAGGTTCCCGATTGTGAGATATCAAGATCGTGACACAGGAGCATGCACGGTGCTTGCAAATGTTACCAGATCGATGACTTCATTTTTCAAAAATTTAAAATGTCATCTAAGACTAGTGATGACAAATGTTGCTTGAAAGATTTAACACTTAGCAAAATAATAAATTTAAGCTAAGATTTATCCATGTTTAACTGTTTTATCAAAATGTAGACCAAAACTGTGATGTTAAAAGCCAATTATTGTGTTAATGGTGGAGATAAATATACAATCTCATTTTTGATTGCTCAAAATATTTACGCTAATACTGAAAAAATGAATAACAATGGAAAAATTAGGGCAAAATGGGCAGCTATAAACTGATAAAGATCCTAAAGTTCGAAACAGCCATTTAAAAAGATACACATTCATCGGAATGAAAATCGTTAAGCAATCACAAAAAAACAAATCGTAAGAGAAAAAACGCAGTTGTATTTTGTATTTTCACATCAAAATTTAGATAAGTGTTGTTTCTTTCTTTAGTAGGTGAAAACAACTGGGTTTTTTCAGCATGAATACGTTTGGTAGAGAGATCGCAAATTAGTATGTCTATTAATTTTGTTGGCGTTGTTTTCCTCCCTTTGTTGTTGTCACATTATTCACTTTTCATTTTAATCAGTTTCACAAAAAATTATTTCCAAAAATTAAAATGATATTAAACGTCAGATTCCAAAATGGAACAAAGAATACTACAAATCTTAAATATAGATTATAACTACAGCTTTAAAAAATCATTGACCGTTACAGCGGAGCTACTCGAATGCATTTTGTTCCTTAATTGATAGAAGTATTACGATTCATATTTACTTACTTACTTACTTCAACTGTTTAAAAAAATATTTTTCTCTGTGGATTTTTTTAGACCAATAATTATTTGTTGTTATTTTTCGGTCGATATAGTTTTATTTTGTACGGTTTTATTTTGAAACCAAAGCTTTAGCGTTCAAGGTTAGATTTTAACAATTCAGTAATGAATGTTGATTGAGATCCTCGTTTACCAGCAGTCCATGGTCTGATGGTCGTAAAGGGATCAATCAGGTAGGCTAAAATAAAGGGATCAATCAGGTAGGCTAAAATAAAGGTATCAATCAGGTAAGCTAAAATAAAGGTATCAATCAGGTAGGCTAAAATAAAGGTATCAATCAGGTAGGCTAAAATAAAGGTATCAATCAGGTAGGCTAAAATAAAGGTATCAATCAGGTAGGCTAAAATAAAGGTATCAATCAGGTAGGCTAAAATAAAGGTATCAATCGGGTAGGCTAAAATAAAGGTATCAATCAGGTAGGCTAAAATAAAGGTATTAATCAGGTAGGCTAAAATAAAGGTATCAATCAGGTAGGCTAAAATAAAGGTATCAATCAGGTAGCCTAAAATAAAGGTATCAATCAGGTAGGCTAAAATAAAGGTATCAATCAGGTAGGCTAAAATAAAGGTATCAATCAGGTAGGCTAAAATAAAGGTATCAATCAGGTAGGCTAGAATAAAGGTATCAATCAGGTAGGCTAAAATAAAGGTATCAATCGGGTAGGCTAAAATAAAGGTATCAATCAGGTAGCCTAAAATAAAGGTATCAATCAGGTAGGCTAAAATAAAGGTATCAATCAGGTAGGCTAAAATAAAGGTATCAATCAGGTAGGCTAAAATAAAGGTATCAATCAGGTAGCCTAAAATAAAGGTATCAATCAGGTAGGCTAAAATAAAGGTATCAATCAGGTAGGCTAAAATAAAGGTATCAATCAGGTAGGCTAAAATAAAGGTATCAATCAGGTAGGCTAGAATAAAGGTATCAATCAGGTAGGCTAAAATAAAGGTATCAATCAGGTAGCCTAAAATAAAGGGATCAATCAGGTAGGCTAAAATAAAGGTATCAATCAGGTAGGCTAAAATAAAGGTATCAATCAGGTAGGCTAAAATAAAGGTATCAATCAGGTAGGCTAAAATAAAGGTATCAATCAGGTAGGCTAAAATAAAGGTATCAATCAGGTAGGCTAAAATAAAGGTATCAATCAGGTGGGCTTAAATAAAGGTATCAATCAGGTAGGCTAAAATAAAGGTATCAATCAGGTAGGCTAAAATAAAGGTATCAATCAGGTAGGCTAAAATAAAGGTATCAATCAGGTAGGCTAAAATAAAGGTATCAATCAGGTAGGCTAAAATAAAGGTATCAATCAGGTAGGCTAAAATAAAGGTATCAATCAGGTAGGCTAAAATAAAGGTATCACTCAGGTAGGCTAAAATAAAGGTATCAATCAGTTAGGCTAAAATGTAGGTATCAATCAGGTAGGCTAAAATGTAGGTATCAATCAGGTAGGCTAAAATGAAGGTATCAATCAGGTAGGCTAAAATGTAGGTATCAATCAGGTAGGCTAAAATAAAGGTATCAATCAGGTAGGCTAAAATAATGGTATCAATCAGGTAGGCTAAAATAAAGGTATCAATCAGGTAGGCTAAAATAAAGGTATCAATCAGGTAGGCTAAAATAAAGGTATCAATCAGGTAGGCTAAAATAAAGGTATCAATCAGGTAGGCTAAAATAATGGTATCAATCAGGTAGGCTAAAATAAAGGTATCAATCAGGTAGGCTAAAATAAAGGTATCAATCAGGTAGGCTAAAATAAAGGTATCAATCAGCTAGGCTAAAATAAAGGTATCAATTAGGTAGGCTAAAATAAAGGTATTAATCAGGTAGGCTTAAATGAATAAAGAAAATATTATAATTATCCAAAGAGTTCTTTCGATAAACGTCAAACTGATTTTTCATGGTTTGTCAATAATCCACTTTAATAGAGTAATGTGAAATTTTAAAACAAACAATCAATTCAATATAGTGATATGCGCTATTTGTAGAATTATGAAAAATCGATGGAACATATATATCTGAAAATTCCTTCTTTTAGAGTGGGTTGGGAATGTGTGTCAATTTCAAGGTTGTCCAAAATGTCAAATTGCCCGCTTCTGTCTGTCTGTATACAAGCGACGGAGATACCTCTAAGTCGAGAATCAGGGCCCTTTTAGATTATATTTTAACAAAATTATTATTGCAGGTTTGTTCGGAAATAAAAAAATATATAAACAAAAGAAGAAATGGCAATAAGGCAGATCACATCTCCGTAATATCGGCCGATTAAACGGATCACTTTCTAAAATCTTTAAAGAGCTAAAATTTAGCCGAAATAAAAGGTTGACTGAACTTGAAACAAGTTGGAAAAGCATAATGTGGGAAAATTCGAACTCTTACTTTATAATACATTAATGATGTTTTGCAGTCAGTGCAAATATTTCCTATTTTCAGTTCCCACTCTTGAATTTTTGGCGTTTACGTTTTTTTTTTTTGTTCGTCCCATAAGTCAGGTATGCCATCAAAGTGACTTATTCATGCACATTTTTGCAAATCAGTGCTAAACATCGTCTAATTGTGTGATTCTTTCCTTGTGAAATGCAAATTGTGGCAATGATTGTGCAATATCCATGTTAATTGTCTTAACTACTTCGTCACGTTTGAGATGGGAAATAAAAGTGAAAAGTTAGACAATATTTCAAATATATATAAATAAGCTCCATCATTTTCAAGACAAGAGGCCATTTGCAGAAATATATAAGTGCTCTCGCAAGTCTTAAGACTTTCATGATGCTTCTCATAAGACCGTTTGAAACAGGCCAGAGTAATTGATACGTCACGACATATCGAATATTTGTTGAATCTGTTAATTTATTAAGCGCCATTTAACTGAACTTTGTGATAATTTCGAGATGTGTGTAAATCTAATCTCTTCATAATATGAAGGTACAAGATCTCGTTTGATAATTCCCGCGAGCTGAATACAATATCTTTAGTATCATTGTATGGAGAAATATGCATACAGATAAACATATCGTTCTAAGCTTTTGAATAAATACTTTAGTGGTCAAGCAAGTCCATTTTATAAGTTATATGTAAGAAAAATATACAAAACATATTCCTCGAGGAAGCTATTCAAGTTTTAAGTTCTATAACAAAAATGAGACTAGCTGTGACTTCACAGCCCCTTATTTTCCTCCAAGGTGGATATGTATTTTCAGATTTTGGTTGAATTAATTTTCAGAGAGTGAAGTCAGGCACATTAATTAACCTCACTGAGTTAGATGATTGACAGCTTTTTCAACCAATTACCGCATGAATTTGCCCACCAACAAAATATGAGTAGCTAAGTGGGCCAAAAATCCTACGCGGTACTGGCAGAGTACAGCTAGCTAGCTAGCGGTTTTCGCTATGCAGTCAATTCAATATACTATCAAAAAACAAATTTCTGCACACACATATCGAGTTACGACAAGATGGTGAGCAAAATTTCGCCTACGAGCCAGTTTACGTGCTTTGTGAATCCGATTTTCGTTACCCAGAACGGTTAGCAACTGAACTTTGTTTATTTCTTTTGCTAAAATCTCTAAATATCCGTGGAAATACCATAAATGGATCAAATCTTACGGTAGGCGTATTTGAGGTTTGTTTGCCCCACCTAGATACCGCGTTGCTATGGTGAGTGTGGCTTATTTCGTAACTCGGAGACGTTAATTGTAATTCAATACCTGAAGAAATTTTGAAAATCATTTTCAATCAGTAAAAAAAAGGTTTATTTTTTATCATAATACAATGACAAATTGTTTTGAAGTGAGAATATGGCGTCACTTTTCTACAGTAGACTGTGCACCAGTCGTTTTAATTCATAATTATAAGTTTAACATGACCAGATTAAGACATTTTAGAGTATTTTCTGATTGTATTTCTTTTCTGCAAGATCGAAATATTTAATAAATATGAATCATTTAATTCGTAAGCTCTTATTTGCCAAGCTCGTAAATCTTTTATATATAACGAGTTGACATCTCTGGTAAAAACTACTATGTTAAGCCCATTCGTCTTCTCAATTTCCAAAATTATATTTCATTGTGTGAAGTATATATTTCTATATTCATTTTATTATATTTGACATGAAAACAAGACGTCCTACTGCTTTTCATGGCTGGAGACCACTCAATTTGTGGTTATATAGACAAAGGTGTCTTCGCCCCACGCAACGAACTTCTCTAAAATCGTTGGTTCACATGCATATTTACCAGTCCGGGAGAATATCAGGATGACCAAGTATTAGGGAATATAGAATTATGGATTACCCAAGCGCTTACACCATTTTTGTTCTTATATTAATAAACATTGATGTTCATCAGTAATGTTAATGGCAACAAAGCAATGACAGGGTAATATCTCTTTAAAGGATTAGTTTAGTGGTCAAGCAAGTTTATCTTATATAAAAGAAGACTTTAAAAGAAACATAATGGTGCAGAAACCGTTCAAAACTCTTATTCCGTTAAGATGATATTCAAGTTTAAAACTTATCTTTGTAGAAATGACTGGTGTAGTAAGTCTACAATGGAAGGTTGGTGCCCTTATTTTCATATTCTTAACAATTGTTAATGTATTTAAAAAAGCTTAAATTGAACCTTTTTCCTATTTTAATCATTTCAGGTGGTAAATTATAATTATCCTCGCAAGATTCTGTTTTACTACTTTCCTGACAAATCCAATAGTTTTAAAGCCACAAAATCGAAGGACAAAACATGATAGAATACATAAAGGCTTTAAGGAATCTGAGGCAGTGGCATCACCACTAGTCTGAATTCAGTTATTCTACACAAATGATACCAAACTTTAAGCTTAAATATCTCCTTAACAGAATAAGATTTGTGAACGCTTTAATTCACCATTTTGTTTATTTTGAAGTCCTCTTTCATATAAGATGAACATGATTGCCCACTGAACTAATCCTTTAATATTTGAGATTTGGGGAAAAAAAGAAGAAAAAAAAAATAGCTGTATACCTGTTTATACATCACCACTGTTGTATATGCTGAAAGTGCTATTTTGACCATTTAAAGTCAAAATATAAGTATGTAGTAAGTCTACAATGGAAGGTTGGTGCCCTTATTTTTATATTCTTAACAATTGTTAAGGTATTTAAAAAAGCTTAAATTGAACCTTTTTCCTATTTTAATCATTTCAGGTGGTAAATTATAATTATCCTCGCAAGATTCTGTTTTACTACTTTCCTGACAAATCCAATAGTTTTAAAGCCACAAAATCGAAGGACAAAACATGATAGAATACATAAAGGCTTTAAGGAATCTGAGGCAGTGGCATCACCACTAGTCTGAATTCAGTTATTCTACACAAATGATACCAAACTTTAAGCTTAAATATCTCCTTAACAGAATAAGATTTGTGAACGCTTTAATTCACCATTTTGTTTATTTTGAAGTCCTCTTTCATATAAGATGAACATGATTGCCCACTGAACTAATCCTTTAATATTTGAGATTTGGGGAAAAAAAGAAGAAAAAAAAATAGCTGTATACCTGTTTATACATCACCACTGTTGTATATGCTGAAAGTGCTATTTTGACCATTTAAAGTCAAAATATAAGTATGTAGTAAGTCTACAATGGAAGGTTGGTGCCCTTATTTTCATATTCTTAACAATTGTTAATGTATTTAAAAAAGGATAAATTGAACCTTTTTCCTATTTTAATCATTTCAGGTGGTAAATTAAAATTATTCTTGCAACATTCTGTTTTACTACTTTCCTGACATATCCCAATGGTTTTAAAGCCACAAAATCGAAGGACAAAATATGATAGAATACATAAAGACTTTGAGGAATCTGAGGCTATGACATCATCACTAGTCTGAATGCAGTCATTTCTACACAAATGTTACCAAACTTCAAACTTAAATATCTCCTAACGGAATAAGATTTTTGAATGGACTTGCCTGACACCTGACTGCCTGTACTAATCCTTTAAGATCCAAGCAGAAAACGATTGGATTGATACAGGCTCAACTGCAGGAATTGCATGACCAATTAAGAGAAATGAATTAAGCTATTTAATCCCTAATTTCTCCAAGTCGAGATGCAAAACTTTTCTTGAACCACGGTTTGTTGTACAGTTGTATGAGTATCATACTTAAACATATACACAGTTCTTTTATTTACATTATGTGCAAATTTCCTACGATCATTTAAAGTTCGTGTACACGTTAAAATTATTTGGGACGGGCGGTGCATTAACTGATTAAGAATACATTGTATTAAAAATCGTGAATTTTAAGGAATTAAATGATCCTTCAAGTAAAAAATGATCCTTCAAGTAAAAGATTCACCCGAACTGTTTACATGAATTCACACTGGAGCATAATCAGAACGATGATTCCATATATGTTACTCCATATCGATGTTCTTAATAGAATAGTCTACGGGGAGAGGGAGGGGGGGGGGGTTGAACACACAATTACAATAACGGGGTCGTCGCCTGCGTATTCGGTTATGATAGTACAAATGCTATCACGAAACGCTTAATACGACCCGGACGAGAACACAGGTACGACGTACGGACAGACATAACATCGACAACCAAGTCAATGTCCACGGCCTTTGATAACCAGTTGTGGTGCACTGGCGTGTCTACCCACCTCAGGATTGAACCCGGGGCCTCGTGGTCTGTAGACAGGTATGATAACCGCTACACCACAGTAGGTAGATGTATAGTCTACCTCTACTGATTCCAAATATATTTAACATTTTGCGTAGTTTTAGGGCTAAAATTCTGAATAGAACAAACAAAAGCTGTAAGATGGTGACATTGCACATTCGTTGTACCCGTGTTGAGCTATTCTTCATGGTTTAAAGATTTTAATTCATAGGTTTAAATTATTTCAGCAAAAAAAACAAAAATTTCAGAGCATAGAGTGGTAGGAATTTGAATTCTGCGGCCACAATTCATTTCCGGTTAAATTGATTTAGCAACCCTTTTTAATGTATCACTTAATTACCATGATATGTTTTTTGTAATAACCTATCAACCATTTGTGTACAATTATTATGAAGCTTTAAAATGCTTTATTCCTTTATGGTATAAGTGTTAATCACACCCATTTTGTTTATTTCGTGTTTTGTTTTTTGTATAAAAGATGAGCACCTTTAGAACGTAAAATTAAACCATGTTATCGAAGAACTATCAAAGAATTTACACTAAAATAGTTAACAAACAGAGTCACTTCAAAAATATGAATTGCTGCAACTAAAGTGTTTAAGAAATATCTTGCGCAGTTACCAGGTTACGGAGAGGATGAATATTCACAGCCTGTGTAAGGTCCCCCTAACAACATTTCATCATTGACAATTTACAATACAATAACTTAAACGCTGATGTAATTCGACTGTAAGTACTTAAAGTACATTCGGCGACTGTACAGTATTAAAGCATACTCCAGAAGATACACGTGGAAACAATAATCTATCAGATTCAATTTAGGAATGTAAATTTTAACAAGATAAGTTGGTTTCTTCAATGAAACTTATAATAATAATAAAATAATATCATAAAACTACTAATAATAAGCAAAATTATGTCTCTTAATTAGAGTGAAGCGACCTTATGTTTTTATTTTAAATGCAAAATGCATTTTGTTTGTATGTTTATAATAAGCTAACGTTAAAATAAATCAATGAACTATTTATTCATGTTTTTAAAAGAATTCGTTTAATAGTATTTTCATTTATATTACCGGATAGCACAAACTTCATCACAATTGCTCGAAGATGACGAATTTACCACATCTAGGTTTAATTATTCTAGAAAAAATCCAAATTCTTAATCTTATAAGCTAGATATTTGTATACATTTATAGATATCCATTGTAATCTCTAATATCTCGCTACAACATTTGAACGAAACAGAGGATGCATAAAGCCTTTAAAACACTTCGCTATTTTTCCTATCAAATATATGTGAAATAGCGGCCATCAAAGGCGGAATATGAAATTTAAAATTTAATTGAAATGTATAAAGAATGTGAACCTGCCTTTACCGTATTGCGCCAGGAATTTGAAATATAACGAGCATCTTAGCCGCTGTGGTTTGCTTTCCATAGATATTTTTCTTCAAAGATATTTCCTTTCTTGATTGTACTTGAACTATTAATACCCACCAAACACCAATTCCATCTTTACAATTCATGTTAGGCTATGAAAAAATCAAATGATACTATTTGTTATAATTATTATTTTTTGTGCATTTATTTAAAAAAAGGGATTTCAATTCATACTTAAATAGTCGTTAAAAACAACAAAGTTATTTATTATACGCATTTATTAATTATGTCACAGAAGGAAGGAACACGTTTATGTGCGTCTTTAGACTTTTGTTTCCACGTTGGAAGCAAAGTCTACTAGGCAACACCAGACGACTCGAAACTAAATCTTTTTTCTGTAATCCATTAATGCTCGTTATGCACCCTTCCGATTTTCATTTCATGTCAAGCTAATACAAACTATTGAATTTAAATTGTAATGTTATTATTTAAAACAACAATGTGTACTTAAAAAAAGTTTATTTATCAGATATATTGCCATTAATTGTAGTAAAGAAAGTAATATTGTGTCCCGATCTTATTGTGTGTATTTGGACATTCGAGGTGATCTTGGAAGCAAATTCTACCAAGTGAACCCTTGGAACACTTTCTTCTATAATCCATTAATGCCCGCACATATTCTTGCCGTCTTGTTATTTTACGTACAGACGTAAACCTAGTAACAAAAGCTATGGAAATGAACTTAATTGTGATAATATTTTTCAAACGAAAAACAAAACGGTTGCTATAGACATATCTATTTATAATGGTGAAGAAGGAAGTTCAAGGCACACGCACAAATGTTCTCGTGCGTCTTTAGACATTCTTTTCGAATTTGTAAGCTTATGGTAATCATTCGAAATATGTTATCATCCAGTTAATGCCCATCATGTATCCGTTTTCCTCTTTTCATTTCAATTAAAATAAAGAAAAAATAGTAAAATGGAATAACTTGTGATATTATTTACAGAAAAATGTTCATTCAAACCATTATTTATGAGACATTTTTTCTCCATTAATTAGGATAAAGAGGGAAGGAACATGTTCTGGTGTGCGATTTTAGACATTTGTTACCTAATTCTGACATTAGAAGCAGAGTCTACCGGATATACCCTTTGAAATCTTTTTTCTGTAAGAAATCAATGTCTCAAGAAATCAATTGTATGTAAAACTAAGAAAAAATATCGAAAAGGACTAAAATGTAATGTTACTTTATAAAAGATAAATACAAAGGTTTCTTCTTAGGCATATCCATTTATAAAGGTACAGAAGGAAGGTTCACGTTGGATGTTCTCGGCAGTGCGTTTTTAGGCATTAGTTTGGTTCTTGCAAGCAAAGGCGAACCGTGGGAAATCTTTCTTCTGCAATCCATGTATGCCCGTCATACGCCATATTCATCTTTCCATTTTAATTCAAGCGAAGACCAAACTGCCAAATAGTCAAATAAAACTACTTGTGATACTATTAATAACAGAAGCATATTCATTCAAAGTCAAAAAGGTCATTTATGATACATATTCATTATTATGATAAAGAGGTAAGGAACATGTTTGGATATTCTTGTGCGTTTTTAGACATTTCTTCCGACCTTTTTAAGCCTTCAAAATCTCTTTTCTCTTTTCTTTTTTTTCCGACCTAATGTCCTTGGTCGTGCACCCTTTCCATTTCATACCAAAAATTGTTATGGTATTATGATTCATAACTAAAACATGTTCTTTATAAACAAAATGTGTTTTTTTGTATTTCCCAAATTCATATATTATGGCAAAAAAGGAACAAGCGTCTTTATACTTTCCTTTCAACCTAGCTCTTAAAAAATTTCAACCGGACGAACTCTTCGAAATGAAACCGAAGTTGATGAATAATACACACAGGGACCGTTTATTATACCTACACTGCTCTTTTTTGGTTAGGAAGTGAGCTTTCCTATATGGCTATGCGAATTGATCCAATCACTCCAATTAAGTTTAATGTCTAAAAATGAAATTGACTCCCGTTATGGAACCAAATTGAAATGGTCTGTAAACAAATTTGAAAATGATTCCAATGGGAATTTCTTAAGCAAAATGAAAGTGTGGGTTTTTAAGCAACAAAAAAATCAACATGAAAGACGGAATCATTTTAATTTCATCTTGCACAGTTGAACATTTTGTGCTTACAATGTACCGGTTGACATAAAGTGTGTGGGAATAGGGTTTTGGTGTTGCTCCAGTTTGAGATAGTCAACTCGTTTAAATGGCATATCTTCAATCGAGTATAAAGAGTTTTCCATTCTTCTTCAATTTAAACCGTCTATGACTCAATGTAGCCAAAATTGCCACTTACTTAGAATTTATCAGAAAATGATGTTACACATCACGTACATTTTGTTCCCCATTGTAATAACAACAAATATGACACTAAATGTTAGTATAATCCGGCGGGAATACATCTTCAAAAAAGGCATCAAAGAAATCGCACCTTCCGTGGATTTATTATATAATAAGTACATAAACTAATTAATTATAACGCTCTCTGTTTAAGTAACTTTCAGTCTACTGTACTGAAGCTGTTAGGTATCAGTACTCCTTTTATCTTAACAAAAACTTATAGTACTAGAACTATCGTTTCACTCGTCTGCTCGTGCATCTAGAAATGTATCATTCTTGACCAATATACTTCACATGAAATCTGAATTGTCAGTTCGGAAGCAACCCGAAAAACTGGGTACTTTGAAATACACATTTGACTAGCCCACACTAAACATACGGGGTTTCTCATTTTCCACTCCGAATTGTCTAAAATTTCAATAGATATCCTGAAATTTTGGAGACGGATAGTAAATAGATATTAAAACCTTTTTGCCGCTGCCTTTTGAAATTCATCATCGCCTTTTTGAGAAAATGAACAAAACAGACTGTCTATAATCTGTTTTATTGATTTTCTCAAAAAGACAACCGTGAAATTCAAAAATCAGCGGCAAAAAGTTTTGAATATCTATTTACTATCAGTCTCCAAAATTTCAGGATATCCATTGAAATTTTGGACAATCTGGAGCGGAAAATGAGAAACCTCATATGTTTAGTGTGGGCTAGTCAAATGTGTAGGCTCATGCGATGACGTAATACATAAAAGTACCCATTTTTTTTTTTGGTATTTCAAGATACCGAACTGATTGTAGGTGTCACGTAAAGCATATTGTTTCCGTACAGAATAGGATATCATTAACGGTGATAATATGATATAGAATGAACTATAACTGTCATTTTCCAAGATTCGATATAATTTACCCATAATATATTTTTCATTTCCATCGATGGTAAGAACTGAAACATGTAAATCTAGCAATTACAAAATATGTAAACTCTCTTGAACTTTTTTTCTTTTTTTGTCGCAGTTCCTCATAACCTCTATTTACACTGCAATGGAAGGAAATGATACAGTAGCCATGCTTCAAATAGATGAATTTCGAACAAGAGTTGCTATAGGCTTACGTTAACATCCTATGTGACCTGTTTAGATTACTACTTCAAAAGTTTCGCATCTTCAAATTTCTGGGAAATTTGTTTATAAATCACTCGGAATTTTTGACAAAATTTAAAGACTTAAGCCAGTCTGAAATTTTTACAAAGGAAAGAACATGAAATTTTTCTCCGTGTCACTATAGCAACTCCAAATATTAAGAACACTGTATGCAATGTCTTAAATTTATGTATGCTATATTTTTTACGGAATCACGGCAAAACGTAATGGACTGAAAACTACCAGTTTCAGATGTTCTCCATTTTGTGGATTTTAAGAATGGTGTATAAGGATGTTTCAGCTGACGTCATGAGATAACATAACTTTGTTTACATCACCCATTTTGTGGAACAGACTGTCGTCTGCTGTACACTTACCCATGTTTGCTTGTTGTTATATGAGATTACTTTTGTAAGTAGTATGCCTGTGCCGTTGGTTGCACTATCAAATAGATGTGTTTAGAATCCAACAATTTCTTGAAGTATTTGGATGGTATTTTTTTCTTTAAAATAAGATTTTATTTCAAAAAAAATTAATTCGTCTAGCCAGCTCATTTTAACCAGCGCGTGTTTATATGCCTAGCACGTCTTTTACATGCCCAGTGCGTGTTTTCGTCACCAGCGCGTGCTAGCGCGTGTGTTTTGTACCGAGTCTGTTCAAGTTGTTTTACGTGTGATGTGACTGAGCTGTGTGAAGATCAGACGCGTGAAATACTCAACGTGCAAAACTCTCCCCTACAAAATGACTCCAAGTTGAGTTAGAGTCACGTGATGAAACCCCTCTGTATAAGGCCTCTGCGGTCCTGTGGTCTGTGCATGTGTACTAAAACATTGATGTTACAAATGTGCAACTTTCTTATACTTCATACATTATTCATTCAATTAACCTGTCAGAGTTAGATGATTGACAGCTTTTTTAACCAATCACCGCATGAATTTGCTTATCAACAAAATCTGCGTAACTAAGTAGGGAAAACATCCTACGCGGTATTGGTACAGTACAACTAGCTATCGGCGCGCGCTCATGTAGTCAATGCAATTTACTCTACAAAACAGATTTCTGCAAACACAGACTGAGTGACGGCAAAATGGTGAACAAAAATTGCGCTTATGGGCCCGCTGTGGCCTTTGTAAATCTATTTCTTTTACCCCGAACACTAAGCAAACTGAATTTTATTGATCCCTTTTGTTAAAAACTCTAAAGATCTGAAGAAGTGCCATAAATGGATCAAAGCTTGCGGCATGCCTCCCTTAAGGTTTGTTGCCCCACCTGGTTACCGCGTTACTATGGTGGGTGTGGTTTATTTCGTAACTCAGAGACGTTAATTCATAATTAGTGCAGAACAAATTAAAAGGAAACTTACGACTGACTGAAGTAATTTTTGTTATTATTGCTAAAACCCTTTTTCAAAACGACCTCTTCGAAATATGAGTACAAGTGAAAAATCAGACGTTGCAATCTTTAATCCGTGTAAGAATATTATTACAATATTTGACTATTCGTTCAAATTTTCATTTGCTTTAAAGGAATGATGTTGTACTTACATAGTAGAAGACTATTAACGAAACAAATTGGTGAAAAACAATATTGGTATGGTATTCTGTTTAGGAGTTCTTCCCCATCTGCTCATAATGAATACAAATCTGTGTATTTTCAGTTTGAAAAGTGTCATTTATCTGTATAATGTGTAAATGAGAATGTAAGCTACAAACGAATTAAGAACAAATGAATACATTAAATAGTCTAAATTATCACCAAATGGATTATCCATCAAATGTTACACCTCGCCATTTGATCAAAAGATAGAATCAAATATTATTTTGAAAACTTGTACATTTCAGAACCCAATG
This sequence comes from Chiridota heheva, assembly GCA_020152595.1. Classification (NCBI taxonomy): domain Eukaryota; kingdom Metazoa; phylum Echinodermata; class Holothuroidea; order Apodida; family Chiridotidae; genus Chiridota; species Chiridota heheva. The sequence goes on from JAIGNY010000258.1 coordinate 151,303, forward strand.
AACTTCAAGTTATAAGACAGTAATCTGTTTTGCTTGACCTAAATGTCAACCCTTAATGACTGCTGATAAAACCCTGATTTGGCTTTAGAAGATGTTATTTATATCCCCATTAAATTGGTTTTATTAGTTGTAAAATCATTTCTAAATATTCGTAACAGCAATATAATTCCGATTAATTTAAAAATTCCCACGATTTTCCCTTTGATATTCGCCAAACAGCTCTCTTGAACCTATCATCAAGCAATCCTCAATCACAAAATATCCATATAATTGTTTTCTTTTCTTCTATGTCAAACGTAAATTGGCAAATTAGGACTGTAATTTCTAGTTATTTGTGCCAAATTAGTTAATTTCCTAGCTTGATTTGAAGTACTGCGCTGAGACGTTGCGAGGGAAATTCCCTTCGGAGTTACAGAACTGCCGAACTGAAACATGTGTTTAAGTGCGTTGCCTGCTGTAATCAATTTGTCGCGAAACCGATGAGAAATGTGTCATAATCGTAAGTATCATGTTTATCAGGTAACAAGACAGTAAAGAGATGAAACAAACAGGAGACAACAAGATGATTATGATCTTCCTTTATCTGTTATCTTTAGAAATGGAATAACAATCTAAACAAAAGGACATAACAAGTGGCTGGTGCAAGGAGTCTAGTTGAGAAGTGTGTTCTGCTGCCCTTTCAAGACAATTGTTCTATATTTCTTTGGCATTTTTTTAAAACATTTTTTTAGATTGTTGAAACATTTACATTTTGTTTATTGAGATAATATATTCATTATATGTTTATTTGTATAATATAAACTTTACAACTATGCTTTCATATTTATTGATCTACCTAATATCCAGACAAAAGAACATATAAAAAAGTCTATTTGAGTTTTTTCCAAAGCGCGCTGTTTTAGCTGCACTTCCAAGACCAGAAGACAAGTTTGATGTATTTCGTTGAAAATTTATTACCTATTTTATTTATTTTGTTGCTCCTTTATTGATATAAGGTATAACATTAACTTATTGCTTGCCTATCTGTTCATCTCCCTAATATACTTTAATGACAGGCAAATGAAAACTGATTTTCGTAGAATTAAAATGAAAAAAAAAAAATCCGAGTTACAAACCTGTCGAACTCAAACATATATTTAAGTGCGTCGCCTGCTGTAATCAATTTGTCACGAAACTGATCATAAATATGGGTCATAATCATAAGTACCATGTTTATCAGGTAATAAGACAGTAAAGAGATGAAACAAACAGGAGACAACAAGATGATTATGATCTTCCTTTATATGTAACATTTATAAATGGAATAACAATCAATCCAGACAAAAGGACATATAAAAAGTGGCTGGTGCAAGGAGTCTAGTGTACTGTTAAAGCTGCACTTCCAAGACAATTTTTTTTATGAATTTCTTTGAAAATTAATTAAGATATTCAAAGGTCAAAAGGACTTACACAATAAGATGAAACCAATTAACTGATTGGTCCACTTTGTGATATTAGTCGTAGAAGTTCCGTCATATCACATTTGTATTCATTATATTTTAATGAGAAAGAAAAAGGCTCATGACAGCATGAAGATAATGGTTGATATTTTGTATGGCAGTATGGCTTTTGAGATTTTCTTGCCATCATTATTATTATTATCTTAATCGTTTTTCTTCAAATTGAATATTTATGATCTTTTGTTCTTCTACTTTGTTTAGTGTACTTCTGGCAAGCATTCAGCTGTTTAGTACATTGTCGTATATTTGTTTTCTCCCCGCTTATAGAGTGGGCATTGTTTCTGTCATATAACCATAGGGTTATAGAGTGGGCATTGTTTCTGTCATATAACCATAGGGTTATAGAGTGGGCATTGTTTCTGTCATATAACCATATGGTTATAGAGTGGGCATTGTTTCTGTCGTATAACCATAGGGTTATAGAGTGGGCATTGTTTCTGTCATATAACCATAGGGTTATAGAGTGGGCATTGTTTCTGTCATATAACCATAGGGTTATAGAGTGGGCATTGTTTCTGTCATATAACCATAGGGTTATAGAGTGGGCATTGTTTCTGTCATATAACCATAAGGTTATAGAGTGGGCATTGTTTCTGTCATATAACCATATAGAGTGGGCATTGTTTCTGTCATATAACCATAGGGTTATAGAGTGGGCATTGTTTCTGTCATATAACCATAGGGTTATAGAGTGGGCATTGTTTCTGTCATATAACCATAGGGTTATAGAGTGGGCATTGTTTCTGTCATATAACCATAAGGTTATAGAGTGGGCATTGTTTCTGTCATATAACCATAGGGTTATAGAGTGGGCATTGTTTCTGTCATATAACCATAGGGTTATAGAGTGGGCATTGTTTCTGTCATATAACCATAGGGTTATAGAGTGGGCGTTCTTTCTGTCATATAACCATAGAAACTCATATTTGAGCGGTATTAGATGGATACTCAACAGTTTAAAAACTTAAACAAATCATACTAAGTATTACAAGAAATAACAAATTGTATTCGCATATAGTGAGTGTTATATAAGTTTTTCGTTTGCAACTGCGATTTCGATTTTTTATTTTTTATTTGTCGTGCACTTTTTCGCACAATTGTTTGCAACATGCATGTTATGTTTTCAAGTTTATCGCACTTAAAATAAGTCGCGGCATAGAATCGCCCCTTCAATCTTAGTCTCCTGTCAAACAGTCCGGCAGCATGCCTTTTAATAGAAACATTTATAACACACGAGAATATTGAAGTCATGCAGCCATATTAGATGTTGCGATATAATGTCATAGTTTTTAATTTATGTACTTAAAATATTAAAAATCATTGTGTTAAAAAATATTTGAATTTTCAAATGGCTGCTTCGCGCCAAAAAGCCTAGCTTTATTGTCTATTAGTTCTAACATTTCGAAAACGGCGTGGTGAATATATCAATTGGAAGTGGAAGAGTTGTAGCCATGACAGTAATGAAAGTATTTTCATGAGTTTTAAGTTTCCCCAAGCAAAGATATTTTTCCCAGACGTATTTCATATTTGAAATTTGTAACATTGCATAAGGCTTTAACGTTAGGATAGCAAAGGATCCATGTAGCAAAATGTTCCCATTTTTAGGAACATTTATGTTCCCATTAATATGCATGCTGCCGGACTGTCAAACGGTCCGTTTTTGGCAATTTAATCAATTACATTGCTACATTGTTCCTACATTAATCACCCTTTTGGCACTGTCCTACATCTTCTGTTTTGATCAAGTGGACCTTCTATAATGTTTTCGAGATAGTTGAAAACAATAGGAATTCATTTGATAAGACTTTATTAGGAAATATACAGCAACTTAGAGCATGCCATATATGTTTACGATGTAACCTTGGTCAGTTGGTAAGAAACTTTTGACACAATTTTGTTACCTTAAGGAACTTCGGAGATGTGCGTACTTTCGATTTACCCATTAAATAGCCGGTCATCATTAGTTTGATCTTAAATACACCCTAGTGCAACTGTCACAAGCCATTCGCGTGGGTTCGTGGTCTTTAAATCATGCCAGGCACCATAACCGAAGATTGGTTAATTTGTTAAATATGGTGTTTCATACAAATAACAGCAGCAAGTCTTTTCTTTTCAAACTAATGGCCGTTTTAAGCGGGGATGAAATGGGAATTTTAGCACCATATACGATGATTAGATTAGTAAATTGATCCAAACTTTCAAAAAGTACTTAAAATCGTTTGGTATTAAATATGAATAAGTACCGCTGGAATTGTTTGGCATATCATAACTTGTCTTTTATGGATAAGAAGAAATATGTACGTTCCACTGTTAAAAAGAAAAAAAAATGTCAGGAAATTTGTTGACAGATACACTTAAAAGATATAGGCCTGCAAAGGTAAGTGTAAGTGATGTTTTGGATTATTTTAATCGCCCGTTGCATGCATGAACGCGATAGGGAGCCGCTGGAATTGGATATGTGGTGACGTACACTTTATTTGGAATGCATTGCAGTGTATAATCTTGAAACAAAGAACTTATTCGCAAAAGTAAAAGCTTAAATTTAAAAAAAAAGTTTATCTTTTTCCAAAATTGTACATTTTATACAATCCTGAATGCACATTTAGGTCTACTGTGTTGCTGCGCCACAACATTATAGTGATGTAAGTGCACAACTGACCCCCGCCCCCCTCCCCTTCCCCACCTCCCTAACATGTCCCTGCTTGGTACGGTTAATGTTGGTGATATGTTTCGTGTAGGATTATTGGTCTATCAGATTGTGTTCGCTATACAACAAATCTTATAAAACAGCCATTTTGTTGCAGTGTAAGAGATCGACTTTGAAGGTTTCTTAAGTAATGCTGTACCACCTTGCTGATGAGAACAATGTTGCCAACTTCATACATCTCTCACTACACGTCATCATTTCTTGAAGATGAGCACATGATACCCCGGATGTTGGTGGCGCCCGAGGGATTGGCCTCTCTGCCTTTGTTGTAAAGCCCAAACAGGATGCGCGCCTATTTCCTGTCTGTCGGTATCAATTATTTCTTCTGGAACAAAACTCACTGGACGGATAAGTTTGAAGGAAAAATATAAATCATTTCTGAGATGGAGCTGTAAAATGTTGAGAAAAAAGCTATTCTGGGGCCTTGTCAACTTTTGCCCTCTATTTATCTTATGGTGATGGTCACATTTACTTTATGATCATGGATGACAGGAGAGTTGGCGGCCGAAAAGAAAGGGCGTATTTTTTGAGTCCGAGAATATTGGAACACTTTTCGTGCACGTGGTGGTACTGAAAATCTTTGATACGAATGTTCAAATTAATCATAAATATTTCTTACGAATACCTGAATATGACACGAGTATCAAAATTTAGACCTGTGTTATTTCAAATTTCCTTGACTTTGCAGAAAAGACGTCCTCACTGTTCCACTGAGAGTTCCTTTGCGGTTCATAGATTACAGTATGACGTTTAAAAGAAGAGCTTTACAATTTGAATGTTTGTGAAAAATGAAGAAGAAATAATAACCATATTCTGGGATTGTTTCACATTTTGCCCTTTTTGCTGCCGTATGGCTTAATTTAAAGGTCCAGTGTCGGCAGAGGTTTAAGGACAAAAATCCTTTAGAGTATTAGAGGCTTATTCAGTTATTCTGATCCTCGTTGGGAAGATTGTTAATCAGCTAATGTAGATCTATATTCAAAACGAGTTTCACACTTTTCTGTTTGAGATGGAAAGGAGGGGGAGGTGAGAATCACAAAATCACGCTATACAAAGAGTACGATTCAAAGGATATAAAATCGCAACAATTGTGTGTGGGTGAATGGGGGAGGGGGGGGGATCTCTTAATGATGATCCTGCCTATGTTCTGATTCCTCAAAATATCAGTGTAGGGTATAAAACTTGGAGCTGGGAGACATGTCATGCTAATACTGTGCCCCGACATCTACGACATCTACTTGCAGCGTTTTCATCAAATATTTCATAGTGTACACGCTATGTCCCGCTTAAAGAGGCGACATCGCCATATGGACACAGTGTTTAGAACTCGATTCAAATTTTTTGATTGGTTTAAATTTTTACCAATTGCTGCACGATTCGTTGACCCTTACTTCACGGTATATATAAATAGGTAGTTGTCACTAAGAAAGAGAAGGAACTTTAAAGTAGAACATCAATGATGTAGTAGCTCAACATATTTGGGGGTAGTTAAGTCTGGTTTTTATTGGTGGTTTGTTAATTCAAGCATGGAGATTTCGAGTAGGGTGGAGTTATAACGAAAGAAATACATGTTTGATGTTTATTTTGGGGGAAATGCAAGCGAGAGCTTTAATATCGTTGTGATGCTAGAACATCAACCAAATAGTAGCTCAATATATGTTTTGGGGTATAAAGCGGTAGGCTTGGGTTGGAAGGAATACAAGTTTATTTAGTAGTGGCGCAACAAAAGGCTGGGAATACCTGGAAGGGTGGGAAAACCTTACAGGCCCTAGGCAAAAGCGACTTGGGACTAGCCTCTAATAATGACACTGGATTACTTTGTTATATGACCCAAAGCGCCAGGGGTGTCGGAAGGAACTCGGGGAAACGGAGAGAGCAGAAAATTAAGTTCATGTGCGTTTTTCGACATTAATTGAGGGGCACTTTTAATTTTAAAAAGGGACACTCTTGTCATTTGACAGTTTTTGTTTGTCACTTTTTTTTTTTGCCAAATTCCGCATATGGGTTCAAAGATTGGGAAGCCAGGACCATTGTTGGCAATTACCCATCGGGCGAACAAGTATGTGGATTCTTTTCAAAATTGCTGCTTAGGTTTCAGTTTACCAAAATTTATAACGTCCCAACAGAACTCCATTGGAGTATTTACGTCAAGACGCCCATCGTAAAGGCTGTTTTATTAACTTGTCGTGGAACATTGGTTTGTGACCCACCGGGAATCGAACCCGGGACGCTAAATTGGAAAGCTGAAGATTTACCACACTACCACGGAGGTCTGCTTAGAAAATTATTGGAGGCATACCTCCTCTCACCACGGCCCTCGGTGTCGGTGCCCCTGGTAAAATGTTATGCCTTAATTATGTCAAATGAATGCTAAAGGTATTTGACAACCTCCAAGTATTTTGTAGTATTTGTGAGTGAGTGGAAATCTATTTTTTTTTCAAGCTTGAAGAATGACCTAGAATAACTTCAAATAAGTTTGAAAAGGGCGCCTTCAGCTTCCAGATCGGGTCCGCCCACAGGTTCCAGACCGGTCCGCCCATCTTTCAAAAGGGCAACTCCTGCCCCCGTCCGCACAATTTCATGCAAATGATGCAAATTTGATTAACATTGTTTGCTTCTAAGTGAAATAGAAATCATAAACAGACATACCAGCAGAAAAATACTTTTGTATAAAATCAAGATAGATTTTACATCCTAGCAACAAGACATGATTTTAAGTATTGATAAAGTATTAGCCATTCTGAGCAAATAATTATTTATTGCAATTAATGAATCCCAATTAATCAATAATAGCATCTAGGCCTAAAAGCATCCCACAAATACACTTCCAAGTAGCAATCATCATAACAAAATATAACTAAAACGATCTTTAAACTTTCTTTTGAAGTCCTCTTTAATATAAGCTGATAAGACGGATCTACCTGACCCATCTGCCCATGAATCCTTTAAGATACCACATCACATAAAACGCTGATTTTCCTGAAAAAGGAAGAAATATTCCTGTAATCGAAAGAATTTGTCCGAAAATAAAAGAAATTACCCCAGAATTAGCCAAAAATTATAGAAAGTGAGGAAAGTTTCCTAAAATAAGCATAATGTTCCGAAAATGAGCAAAAATTCGCAAAAATGAGCAATTTTCCCGAAAATAAAATAAATTTTTTATGAAAATTTAAAAATATTACCCGAAAATAAAATAAAAGTTCACGAAAATGTTCTGAAAATCGAAGAAAATTGTCCGAAACTGAAGGAAAATACCTGCAAATTGGTCAAAAAGTTCCCGAAAATAAGCATGATTTTCCGAAAATGAACTAAATATCCCGAAAATTGAAGAAAAATACCCGAAAATGTAAGAAAATTTCACGAAAATGTTATGAAAATCGAAGAAAATTGTCTGATATGAAGCAAAATTTGCGAAAAGAAAACAAAAGTTACCCGAGGTGGGGGGCATATAACAAGTTAAAAAATTATCGAAAAGGTCCGTTTTGTGTATTGGCATTCTCATTACCACTAAGAATTGATTTTAAAAGGCACTGGATTTATGCGTAAGTTACAGTAATACAGTCTGAAGCCTTGCAAACAAACAAGTTACTGTATAAGATTACTGCAAGCCAGGTCATGCGTGTAATGCGATCTACAGGGGACTCATACAAGGTGTATTTTATCAGTGAGTTATTAACACTTTGGTGATTTTACAGCCAGATATTCAATCGCGTTATATGGTTGAAATAACCTCTATCGTGATTAAAAAGTGTGGCGGCGTACAATTTATTCCAAAACGATACTGATTGGCCTGCCAATGTAAATGCACGCTTTACCATTGTGTTTCGACCAATCAAAACACAGGATTTTAACTTCATTTACATCGTACGTTAGGAACGACATTCTTGGCTTTCAATAGTTTTTTTAAACCCAATTTATAGCCCAAATCAGTTATCAACTACAAAAGTTATATGCCAATTGGACTACTTGTTGGGAAAATTCCCGAACCGGATATTACGCCCATTAGCATATGTGCAAGACGTGCAATGTACACACGCGGAGTATCGAAAATCTTGTGCGTCCCACAACCGGAGGTGACGTCATGATCTCGGTGGCTGTCTTTTCTTGATTTAATTTTGGGACGAATCCGCCTCTATAAACCATTCCGTATAATTGTACACTGTATGCTTCAGTAGCCTTGAGATTTTTGATTTTCCAATATATGGAAAATTACAACATCGCAGATGTAAGGGAGCGAATCTTTCATGTGTGACCTTCGGACGAATCCGTTAAGAGTTTGTTAATTTGGAGTAATCAAGAGTTACGAAATAAGATTTGCTGATCAAAAGGAGGGGGTGGGGTTCACAAAATCACGCCATACAAAAATAACCATTCAAAAGATTAGAAAGTGTTAGGGGCAAATTTGCCTTGTTGTATAATCTTGTCGATGCTCAGTTTCTATTGTCATCGCCATTATTTTGAAAATATATATACAGATATAGTGAGCACATGAACATGGGCAATTTGTTTCGCCCAATTATAATAAAGTGTTTCAAATGATTTAAGAAGGTGAACATTTTTCAAAAAAAATACATTAAAAAAAAAAAAAAAATAAACTGCCATGGAATTGCTTTCATGACATAATACTGTCGAATTAAACTTGCTTCGCCACAGTGGTGTAAAACTCAAGTTTAGTTTTAATTTGAAATATTTTGAATATAAATATACAGATATAGTGGGCACATGAATATGGGCAATTTCTTTCGCCCTATATTACAATAAAGTCTTTCAAAATCATTTAACAAGTGCCTGAATGGTATAATGCCCTCTTATTTATCTACACTTTTCAATGACTATGTGCCAACACGTTGTGGTTTACGATCTTCATGTAAAGGACTGCTTCAAGAGTATAATGCAAAAACACAATGGGGTGACAGATGTTTTATGATTGGAGCAGTGACACTTTGGAACTCATTGCCATTTGTCATCACCCAGCCAAGTCATCACCCAGCACCAACATGTTCAAAAGGAACTTAAAAACATACCTGTTCAAAGAGACATTCTGACTGTGACTATAGCTGATACATTTATTATTGTTGTGTTTGCAAAAGCACCATGAGCATCATTTGTTGATGGATACCGGTGCTTTATAAATGTTCATATTATTATCATTATTAATAAGGTGAACAATTTTCAACGAAGTACATAGATAAAATATCAAAAAAGAACTGCACTGGAATTGCTTTCATTACACAATACTATCGAATTAAACTTGCTTCGTTAGAGTGGTGTAAAAGCTTAATTTTAAATTAACCCCCTCTACACCACCCCTCCTTTTAATAATCAAAAGAAGGTCAGACATGCCCCCCCCCCCCCCACCTCTCCCTCCCACCACCCCGTATGAAAACAATGATAGAAGTTACAGAACTGTGCATATCTTCATCCCTTCAGGAAATAGGCAATTTGTAAATTCAAATAATTCTATATGAAAATAAAATAATTTTATCAAAATGTTTCCATACAGGATTACTTACATGAAGGAGGACTTCAAAATGGTGAAGAAATCACTCAAAAATCTTATTTCGTTAAGGAGATACTTAGCTTAAAGCTTGGTATCATTTGTGTAGAAACGACTGAATTCAAACTAGTTGTGACGTCACAGCCTCAGATTTCTCAAACTATTTATGTATTTTATGATATTTTGTCCTGTTATTTTTAAGTCCTCTTTATACAGCACTTTCAATTAGCCGGGACCTTTCAATAAATAATATATACAATTTTTGTTCTTATTTATATTTTCCATAATTCCATCAACGAACGTACGGTCGAACCTTTGGGGGCTTCGATTGACTGATCAAAGATAACGCTTGGAGTGCTGTGAAATAAAATAGGCTTGAAAATCATGCCCAACTTTAAAAAGGGGAAGAGCCATCCTGGGTTTCCCTCCCTTTAAAAAAACAAAACTCACCATTCAAGTATTCTGTAGTCATCCTCTGTTGATTTCACTTAAAGGTCTTAGGAAATGCAACAATTTTTATATAATTGAAAGAATATTAAAATCTTACTGAGTTTATCATACTTTAGATTTTTAAAAATGAGTTTATATTTTGAGCTATCATAATGGCTGATCAAAGTTTGATCAGTTTTTAATTCATGCGAAATTTGTAATGTATGGTTGGGCGGACAGCTCACAATGTGTATGTACTTCTTTAAATTTCTTTCCTAATTTTTAGACACTGCTAAAATTTTGAAAAATCATTCTGGTCAGAATTTTCTGCACCGGTTCAAAGAATTATGATAGACATTTACAAAACAAAAGATTTAATTTTTGAAGATACCAAGGTCACACAGTAATTCATCACAATATTTGTAAAATATGCAAATTAATGCCTGAGATTTACAAGTGCTGTAAAATGGTAAATGTTTAAGCGATTTTGTATGATGGTTTTGAAACGAAAGGTGTCGTACCATATAAATACATTCAGAAGTGAACCCCACCGAGCTTGCAACGTCACTTCCGGTTTTCAATTGTTCCTATTGGTCGCGAGAAATCTGCGATGTATCGATCACACATCCGCCGGACCGAACATAGGGGCCTACATTTGTTATCGGAAAAATCACAGATTTCTCGCAATCATTAAGGAAAATTGAAAACCGGAAGTGACGTTACCAGCTCGGCGGCGCTTACCTCTGAATTCATTTATGGGACGATACCTTTCCTTTAACAGAATTAAAGCATTGTATAGCTAGTGTAGCCTCTACACGTATATCTGCCTTTCGAAAGCGCCCTCTTTAAGTTGTAAGTGCTTCCTTTGCACCAGAGTTGTTTTTTCTTCTGCAAAATATACTTTCCGGTTATTAATTGTTTTGGAAGTTTTCAATAATAGCACCTTCCTAACGAATGCAAGTCGAGATTTATTATTAGAACCCCTGTGACGATAATGACCCGATCTTAACATGTTAACCTATACAATAGTACAATACGTATATGCAAATAGACATTGATATGTATGAACGCTATGGGCAATTTACTACATCTCATATCAGAGGAACAATTAATTTATTCCTATCGACGAAATAGGTCTTTGTTTTCCACTAATAAAATGTTTTGCTCATTTCTTTCGACGCGTGATTACCCGTTAACAATATGCCATCATTAATTAGAGGAAAAAAGAATGTTAATATCAATCAATTTTATTGGCGTTTAATTTGGATGTCCTTTTTGCCTTGACCATAGGAAAGCTAAGATGGCAGCGCAATTTGTGTGAGATGACTCAATCAATCTGTTTTAAACAACATTGTTTTTTTATGTCATAGAATCCATTGAAGACAATACGAAAGTACACATGTGTGGTAGTTGTGTCTGGACGATATTAAACTTTCAAGTTCAACATAATAGGCCAATCCGCACTGAGTGACGGTTGATTGTTTACAGAAGCTATGTTATCAGATTATGTGGCAAAGAATTGTGCAAAAAACATTATTTATCATTGCCCGACCAATCAAGAGAGGCGGTTCTTCCGATTATTGATAATTGCCCCACCAATCATTGGGAGAGACGGTTCTTTCCATTATTGCCCCACCAATCATCGGAAGAGGCGGTTCTTCCCCTTATTCAAAATTGCTCCCCAATCATCGGAATAGGCGGTTCTTCCCCTTATTCACAATTGCCCCACCAATCATCGGAATAGGCGGTTCTTCCTCTTATTCATAATTGCTCCCCAATCATCGGAATAGGCGGTTCTTCCCCTTATTCAAAATTGCCCCACCAATCCTTAGGAGAGGCGGTTTTCCCATTATTCCTAATTGTCCCACCAATTATTAAGAGAAGCGGTTTTCCCATTATTCCTAATTGCCCCACCAATCATTAGGAGAGGCGGTTTTCCCATTATTCCTAATTGTCCCACCAATCATTAAGAGAAGCGGTTTTCCCATTATTCCTAATTGCCCCTCCAATCATTAGGAGAAGCGGTTTTCCCATTATTCCTAATTGTCCCACCAATCATTAAGAGAAGCGGTTTTCCCATTATTCCTAATTGCCCCACCAATCATTAGGAGAGGCGGTTTTCCCATTATTCCTAATTGTCCCACCAATCATTAAGAGAAGCGGTTTTCTCATTATTCCTAATTGCCCCACCAATCATTGGGAGAGGCGGTTTTCCCATTATTCCTAATTGTCCCACCAATCATTGGGAGAGGCGGTTCTTCCCATTATTCCTAATTGTCCCACCAATCATTGGGAGAGGCGGTTCTTTCCCTTATTCATAATTGCCCCATCAATCATCGGGAGAGGCGGTTCTTCCCATTATTCCTAATTGCCCCACCAATCATTAAGAGAAGCGGTTTTCCCATTATTCTTAATTGCCCCACCAATCATTGGGAGAGGCGCTTCTTCCCCTTATTTTTATTGCCCCACCAATCATTGGGAGAGGCGGTTCTTACTCTTATTCATAATTCCCCCACCAATCATTGGGAGAGGCGGTTCTTCCTCTTACTCATAATTGCCCCACCAATCATCGGGAGAGGCGGTTCTTCCCCTTATTCATAATTGCCCCAACAATCATCAGGAGAGGCGGTTCTTCTCATTATTCATAATTGCCCCACCAATCATTGAGAGAGGCGGTTCTTTCTCTTAATCATAATTGCCCCACCAATCATTGGGAGAGGCGGTTCTTCCCCGTATTCATAATTGCTCCACCAATCCTCGGGAGAGGCGGTTCTTCCTCTTATTCATTATTGTCCCACCAATCATTGGGAGAGGCGGTTCTTCCTCTTATTCATAATTGCCCCACCAATCATCGGGAGAGGCGGTTCTTCCTCTTATTCATTATTGCCCCACCAATCATTGGGAGAGGCGGTTCTTCCTCTTATTTATAATTGCTCCATCAATCATTGGGAGAGGCGGTTCTTCCCCTTATTCATAATTGCCCCACCAATCATTGGGAGAGGCGGTTCTTCCTCTTATTCATAATTGTCCCACCAATCATTGGGAGAGGCGGTTCTTCCCCTTATTCATAATTGCCCCACCAATCATTGGGAGAGGCGGTTCTTCCTCTTACTCATAATTGCTCCATCAATCATCGGGAGAGGTGGTTCTTCCCCTTATTCATAATTTCTCGACCAATCGGGGAGGTCCTTTTCATCCTTTTAGTTCCATCGTCAGTTATATCTTACATTAATCAGTATATAAGAATTACGTATGATTAGCAGTTCGGTCCACGCCCCCGATCGGTAAATCTCCCAATCGAATTTTTTCTCATCATAACCCACAATGCATATTTCCAAATTAAAATCTCTCTTAAGAAATACATAACGGTTAAAAAGATTTAAGCCAAAGGTAGGCAAAATGCATGCGAAATATTCTAATTTCTTCGGTGCAACAGAACGATGGAATTAGTTTCTACATTTTTACCAGCGCAAATTGGAATAAATCACCATGGAATTTCAAAGTAATTTTTGTAATATATATATATATACATTATTTTTTTTCCCTACCTCATTGTCATGTGATCTGGATCACCCAATGATATTGGACCTATTCCTCAACCAGAGAGTTCATTCGTGGGAGGTTCGTACTGCCGATCGGGGGACTCAAGCATGCGCACCAAGCTTGCAGTGATATATGGAAACCGCCATTTTTATTGTGAAGTTTCAGTCATAGACGCTTATCAGTCGTTTCATTGAAGGTTGTAAAATGTTTGCTCTATTCATATTTAATTTCACGAAAGTAAAACAACTTCGTTACTATCACGCAGTTTTTACTACATAATTTTCACAAATCCCCAAGTTATTTCGCATAATTTCAGAAAACCTTGTGAAAGCGCGACTGCCTAACGGTAACACATAATAAGAATTCCTCTCTTTTCTTCACATTTTTAGAAAACCGGACGGTGAATCTTAAAAGCGCACGGTGAAAAGATAATTCATATGCCATTATTTCTAAGCGTGAAGAAAAATTAGAACCCTTTACAGTGGTTGAGTTCCCCGCGCTCGAAATGTGACTGATTTTTATGTTATTATTTTACAAACTTTGAATTTGGATGCATTGTTTCAAAGCGTGAAGAAAAATTTGAACCCTTTACAGTGGTTGAGTTCCCCGCGCTCAAAATGTGTCTGATTTTTATGTTATTCTTATACAAACTTTGAATTTGGATGCATTGTGGGATACTTCTGTAAAATATCCCCAATCGGGAGAACAAAACTGTTCTCCCGATCGGAGGTACGAACCGGACTGACAATAGCAGATCTAGGGAGAGGTCAAAAATGTCAATCTTTAAATAGAATATAGAGAACATACAAAACATAAATACAAACACTATCAATCTGTCAATGTTATCTAAAGATTAATGTTGACAGGTTGAGGCAGAGTATACATATCTGCATTTAATGCACGGGGTAAAGGACTGGCTTTTTGACTTTAGGAGGGCCATTCACGAAATGAAAACAATGAAAAACGAGACCAAGTTTACAATATTTTTTCACTTTATTAAGATATTCGCAAAAATAGAATTAACCAAATAATGATGAAGGTAGTGCATACACAGGTCATGACAATGAGGTCATAACAATGATGTCATGACAATGATGTCATGACGATGAGGTCATGACAATACAAGTACTGAAAAAGAAATTGATAAGTTCTCTTTATCAACCCAATTACATGTAGGCATATGATAGCTTCACATTCAGGCTTTACTGGGTTCGACATGCAGACATGGAGCAAATTTGTTTCGTAGGAAAGGATTGTTTCGTTTCTGATTGGCTGAAATTTTTGTAAAGGCAATTCTGGGCTGCAGAAAAAAAAGACGTGTCCGGGAAGGTGAAATCCTACCAGGGCATAGTTTTTACCCTCCCTAGCTTCCTACACCTCTGGATAGAGTCTTTTTTCGATAATTACCGTTTTCCAGCTTTGGAACTGAAAACTGAATACGCCACTGGATTTGTTTAATTGTTAAGCAAGTTCATCTGAGATATCTGTTTTTATATCACAAACTCTCTGGAGAATTGCAATACAATACATAAAGATTAATGAAGAATGGGATGATGTGACGTGACAATTAGTATGGTGTCAGTTGTTTACACAAATAAGACATAATTGAGAACAAAGTTAAACATCGTTTCAAATAATAAAATATTAAATTAATATCTTCACCAGTTAACTATTGTGGGTTTTTGTTTTTTCAATACAGCGTTTATTCATGTTACTTAATAAAAACGAATATTCTTTGAAATTATCTAAACCTATAATAGTTTTAAAATATCTTGCATAATTGAGGAGCAGAAATAATGTAACTTTTCGAGTTGCCGATTCTGATTTTAACTGGAGTCTTGTAATTTCTATAATTTTTAAAGGCAATTTGATATTTTGTTCCTCATTGTATACCGATTGACATGTCTCATATTATCCCACTTCGTGTACCCAAG
This sequence comes from Chiridota heheva, assembly GCA_020152595.1. Lineage (NCBI taxonomy): Eukaryota > Metazoa > Echinodermata > Holothuroidea > Apodida > Chiridotidae > Chiridota > Chiridota heheva. Next base: position 166,912 of record JAIGNY010000258.1, read on the forward strand.
TCGCCCGAGAAGATATTGCAAATACTGGGTATCGAACAATCAAACGTTTTCGAAAGATCATTGGTTTTCATTCAGGAAGTATTCCCACAACAAGCTTATTGTTTAGCTAGTTCAGTATACATCTCTGAGGCCTGAAACAAATGATGTCAATTTTCTTGAGAATGTGTTTTGCCTAAAAAAGCAACTTCCCGCATTATTTGTCTCACAAATCAAACATATACAACAGGTGTTAAGCCTCTCTCAGTGTGGCCAGGTAAGAAATGTCAAAGGTCATTCAAATTATAAATATCTTATTATAAGTCAAACGACCATTAATATGTTTGTGGAATTTATTTTTACAATTTATTAAGCATTTAAATCCCACTTCGTGTACCCAAGTCGCCCGAGAGGATATTGCAAATACTGGGTATCGAACAATCAAAAGTTTTCGAAAGATATTATGGAATATAAAGGCAGTTTTGAATCAACTTTGTATCAACCTTTAACCCCTCGAGACTCTATAAAGCAGTCGTTTTCTCAAAGGGGTACCGTATGCCTAAACAAAGAAATTGATTTTACGGGAAGTTGTTTCGCTCAGAGCCTGGACAATTAATGGGATATAATTGGTTACAACAAAAATCGACAAAGGGTCCTGCCCGATAATCATAAATTAACTTGTGCTTGGAGTTGACGGTAGAAGTACAGCTGGCCTCCGCTAACATTTTTCTCTCCAAAATATCGAATCTGAATTTTGACGTAAATGATTGTTGGTAAATATTCAGAGTGGCATACTTTATTTCCAGTTGCGGTGGGGTGGGGAAAAACTACCCGATATTTGGTGTGTATATTGCCTCATGCATCCAAATTGTTTTTCGGAAATATTGATTGATTGATTATTATTATAATGTACTTTTATTGATTATCAGTAATAATGATCAAAGATAAATTCCAATCCCCCTACCACCTCTGTGGCTTACAGGGTATACACCCGTGAAAATAGAACACGGCGAACGTTTTCCAATTTGCACAAAAATAATAATAATGCTAATACACCGAATGGAACAAACTGCCTTTGCATGTTAAACTTGCGTCTTCAATAATTGTCTTCAAATCCAAACTTTAGACTTTTCTTTTTACACAATGACCGTAGATCTATATTTTTGTATTCTGTATATACCATAATCATTTTTACTCTTTTACACCTATTTCTACATAAATGTTTTTAAATCTGCATTTCCATTTTAAATTTGCATTCCATTTTAAATATGCATTTCAATTTAAATGTTCGGTACTTTGTATTTTATGAATTTTAAGTTTTTTTGTTTTTTCTCTTCCATTTTTATTGTATTGTACAGCGCTTTGAGATTCTTCTGAGTTAAAGGCGCTTTATAAGCACCAGCTATTATTATTATTATTATACCAAAATTGTGAGTTTTCGTTGATATGAGCAATCTGTGACACTGAATTTTAAAAGCTGTGCGTGTGTTGAACGTTTTGGAGAAAAATATAAATTCTAGAATACTTGACTGCATTTTGAGTCAAGCTTAGAATACTGCACACAAAAGTTTTTTTGTTTTTCTTTCTTAAAATTAATGTAAACTTTGTTATTCTATCACAAATCATCTCTTTTAATTTAAGCAAATACAAAGTTTCTTTGTGACCAATATTTTTTGAAAACGCTTGAAAATTGTGATTTATGATTTTTTTTTTGGCAAATAAAAAAAGGCTAATTTATATGAACCATTTATATCACTATGTTTGCCTAATTACCATTCTACAATCTGACCGTATAATCACGACATTTTCTCATCTAATTGATTGGCAAATCAATAAAAACAATATAATTATTTAATCACCAATAAGCCTATGATTATTAATGATTGAAGTGTATACAAAAAATCTACATTCTACATATCTTCTCGTAAAAAAAAATATAAAGAAAAAATGACCTCTTGGCTGTTCTCCATCTATCAGAAGGGATTTCTCCTTTTCCTGTGCGCCGGTTGAGAAACAGGTGGGTTTGAATCGTTTCCGCCCGTTTGTTTCCGCCTGAGTGGCAAAAACTTGCATTTTATTCAGATATTGAAGAAAGAAAAAATGGTTTATGTATGGAATAAACGTTTTGATATAAAAATGAATGTTTGTAATGCTGACAATTTGTAAAGGTATGTGAACATGAAAAATTAGATAACCAACCAATCAGCATGATCCGGACGATTGGTAAACTTTGGTCTTTGAGTTTTGGAAATACTAAGTTATATTAACGTTCTGAGTTATGACTGATACAAATTAAAGAAATTTCACATTTTTGCCCAATTTGTGATTCATCATTTTTTTAGAAATAAGTCAATAGCTTCGTCGAGTTGTGAGTTTTTAATACCTCCCCGCTCCTCCTCCACTTTCGGTACACCTCTTTCTGGTCGGGTACCGGCGGAATTTTTTTATTAAACCTTACATGACTTTGTTTACATCGCTTTTTTGTAGGAAGACTGCCGTCTGCTATAGGCCCTACACTTACATACGTTTGCATGTTGTTATATAAGATTTACTTTAGTATTTTGTAAGTAGCATGCCGGAATCTTGCTGTGCCGTTGGTTGCACGGTGTTTAGAATCCACTGATTAGGTTACTTGAAGTCCTTCGGAGAGTAATTTTTCTTTAAAATAACATGAAATTTAAAGATAATTAATTCATCTGGCCAGACCATTTTAACCAGCGCGTGTTTATATGCCCAACACATGTTTTACATGTCCAGCGTGTGTTTTCATCATCAGCGCGTGCTAACGCGTGTTTTGTACCGAGTCTGTTTGTTTTACGTGTGAAGTGACTGAGCTGTGTGAAGATCAGACGCGTAGAATACTCACAAAGCTCTCCCCTGCAAAATGGCTCCCAGTTGAGTTACAGTCACGTGATAAAATTCCTCTATTGAAGAATCAAATGTTGGATGTTTTTTGATATATTACTTTTAAAAAATTGTATCATTTGGAAAATCGGAAAAGTTCGGTGGCAGATCATGCCACCGAACATTCACGACATTGCTATACGCGCAGCGTCCTCACTAAATATTTCTTAAATAATGTACACGCTGTGTCCGCTTAAACCATATCGAAATAAACTTCGTACGTACAATGTATGTATAATTGTACACTGTATGTACATGGAGAGTGAGGGCAGTGATGCGTAAATTTTCAGTGGCCTTAAGATGTTCGATTTTCTTACATGTGTAAATACCGAACATCACTGATGTAAGGGCGCGATTCTTTCATCTTATATTTTCTGCAGAAAAATCGAAAATGGCCGATCATGATTCGGAAAAAAAAAGAGTTAAATTTGCTTTACATATAAGCAGGGTTATTGACTGTTTTCATGAAAAGGTTAATCAATTGATCTAAAATAATTGACTTACGATTTGACATTTTAAAAAAATTCACTGTTTGACGACTGAACTTTCCCAAATTTTGAGAAACATCTAAAATATTAATTAACACTATTTTACAAACGCAGTTTGTCATGTGTTCGAATAATGGTTGTATTACAAACTTGGCAAAATATTTGAACACGCATGGAAGACTTGTCCATGTTAAACTGATGCTATGCCAAGAATTGAAATGTAGTTGTTGTTTTATTGATAATGTGATGGTATTTGGAATGAAATGATTTATACTAGAAATGTGGTATTCTCTACAATTATCTACATCGAAACCAAGGCTAATATGCCCCACTCCCTCCCCCAACTTATTCAGGTACCACCCTGCTTAAGTGTAAAGGTTGACGAGTTTTGAAGGAACAAAATGTTGGATGAATTGTAACAGTTTTGCCTTATTTATCATTAGTAAATAAGGATTCTGAAACTTGTAGATAATGTGGAAAAACTTGAGCTGACAGTGCAGCCGTGACGTACAGTACCAAAGGGGAGGTCTGTGGGTAGTGTCCCTCTAAATTAAAATGATGTCCGTCTTCATTATTTATGGAAAGTAAATATTAACATTGTACATGTTGTTATGTGACTGAAGATACTTAGCCCACATGAATCCTCTTTTCCCATATAGTCTCGACTTGCTCCAACAATTTCAGTCACAGACCCCCTCCGACCCCCCCCCTCTCCCCTCTCACCCCTCGCCAAAAAGGCTACGATGCTGATTGAATGATAATAGCCTCGAAATTCAATGAACTCGGCAGCTCGGGGAAAGGATACTTTTGAAAGATTGATGATTTTCACAAGGTTTGATCACTGTTTTCTACAGAAATCAAAGCCAGAATTGTACTAAGTTAATGTTACGTGTTACCTTCATGAACTGTTCGCACTATAATCCTCTCGGGAGAAAGTTGGATTCTTGGCAGCGTACGTTTGACGTGTCTGATTTATCTGCATACCATTGATGGCGCCATTTGACACGTAAATTTACTCCAAATTACTCAGACAGCCAGTGACGTACAGCATTCAACTGGGAAATTTCACAAAATCTAATTAACTGATTTGAACCCATTGATGATATGTATTGCTTCCCATTTATCCCTTTTCTTCGAAATTAGATGTAAACATGACTATGTTAATTAATTCTAAGAATTTGCTGCGAAAAATATTCAGATGACCTAGAAAATTACTGACATATTTTGTCCTGCGATTTGGTGGCTTAAAAACCATGGGAAATGTCAAAACAGTAGCAAAACTGAATCTAGGAAGGGTATTTATAATATACCACCTGAAAGAAAATTTGAGGAAAAATAATTTAGATATTGAAAAAATTAAATAAACTTTCTTTAAAATATAAAAAGACTTTGAGGAATCTGAGGCTCTGACGTCACAACTAGTCTGATTTTAGTCATTTCTACAGAAATAATACCAAGCTTTAAACTTCGATATTTCCTTAACGGAAAAAAAAATGAATGCTTTCTTCACCCTTTTGTTTCTTTTGAAGTCCTGTGTCATAAAAGATGAACATGTTTGACCGATGAACTAATCCTTTAAAAACACAGTGTTTTAAAAAGGGCCAAGTGCAGAAGGGACAAAGTGATATAGCTCACGCTTATAGAAGCATACTGAAGTTAAAGGTGATGTGGCATTAAACGTTTTAACAAACTAACTCAAGTTGCCTCTAGTCTAGTCTAGTTGTCTCTAGTCAAGTCTAGTTTCTCTAGTCTAGGGCTAAGTCTAGTATCACTCATAGTATAGGATATTACTTTCTTTTAAAATGAGATAGCATGGCTGGAGGAAAAAAGTGAGGGCGTATTTTCTTCAGCCTCAAGAATAGTTGAACACACTTTTCGTGCATGTGGTCGTACTGAATCGTTTAATAGAAATTATCAAATTAATCGTAATTTATCGTAATTAATCTTAATTGTTCTTATCAATGATGTAAATTTTCAAGGACCTGTTTTATTTAGAATATCCCAAGGTCTTCTTTAAAAAAATACTCACGTGAAATTGTATTTGCCTATATGACAGAGGACTATTAAACAGTTCGGTTCGTAACGCCGATCGGGGGACTCAATAAGTCCCACGATCGGGAGACCCAAGCATGCGCACTGAACTAAAAGTGATATATGGTAGCCGCCATTTTTATTGTGAAGTTTCAGTCATAGACGATTATCAGTCGTTTGATTGAAGGTTTTTAACAAAGTTTGCTTCATTCTTGTTCAATTTTGCGAAAAGTTCGTTACTATCACACGGTTATTGCTAAACAATGTTATAAAATCCCCAAGTTATTTCGCATAATTTCAGAGAAAAAAAATTGTTAAAGCGCGACTGCCTAACGGTAACATACAATAAGATTTTATCACTTTTCAAATTTCTCGAAAACCGCACGGTGAAGTTTAAAAGCGCACGGTCAGGTGCAAAGATAATTCATATGCCATTATTTCAAATCGTGATTTTTTTTTTTGACCCTTTGCAGTGGTTGAGTTTCCCGCGCTCGAAATGTGTCTGATTCTTATGTTATTCCTATACAAACTTTGAATTTGGATAGATACATTGTGGGATACTTCTGTAAAGATCCCCCGATCGGGAGAACAAAACTGTTCTCCCGTTAGGGGGCACGAATCAGACTGATAAAGGTGCGATATCGGCATATGTATATTCCGTTACAATGATTTGATTGGATGAAATTTCAATAAATTGCTATTCGTGCCTCTTTTGGTCATATTACGCACTATACTAATAAATACAGCGACGTGTACCATTAAGTACTAGTGTGGCCAAACGGGTAGGGCAATGGGTTAAACTCCTGAAGGCTTGTCTTTTGTGCCAAACGTTAAACAAGTTCGAACCTCATCAAGCCCCCCATTTTTTTTCTTTTCACCACTAATTGGATTAAAACATAGAGCGTTTTAAGATATATAATTTCTGTTAATAGCCCCAATATTAAACTAACGACGAATTTATTCAGCTCTCGGCCGTGTCATTTTACCAAACATACCGTACTACAACGTGCGTGCATGTATACCTAGTCTTCGCACACACACTGCTACTAGGCCTATGCGCTTCTCTATCAATGAGTGAACAATTGTAAAACGTTGATGATGTACTTACTGACGTCATTGCGATTTGTTATGAGACGATAGCACCTCTTTAAAGAAACAAACTGGTGAAAATTATGTTCATATATTAATAAATATTAATGATATAATTATATTTAGTCTCGGGCAGGAACGGCGGAGCTGGGGGACTGGGGGCCTGCCAATAATTTCAGGTGGACATGTGTTATCATCATACCCCCCAATAATAGGTGAGCATGCGTCATCACATTAACGGACCTAATTTCATGAACCCCTTTTCATAATTTGTATCACATGTCACCTGATCTCATTATAGCCCGCCGCCATATTTTGCACGCTCCCACCCCGAAAGGAGTTATTGTATTTCCCATATTCTACCAGTTTCTTAAAAAGTTACATGTAAAGTAAGTTGTATTTAACGGTGTAATATCATAACTGCACCTGAAAGACATTTTTAATTATGGTACATTGATATAATTTTGATATATATTTATATAATTTTATCCACTTTAATTTTACTCTTATAGAAATATCATGTACAGATGGGTAAAACATGTTCTTGTAAAGTGTTGGTTGTATTCCATACCTCAGTAATTGAAAAAGAAAAACTTGAAGAAAAAAAAAAAGTGCTTTCAAAAATTGGAAGAAAGTCAACCATTTTTACAGAAATATGTATATTGTATCACGCATTCCGTGGATCATCTCTAAACGTAATAACCCCGAAGGCTTGCCGAGTATGTCCGGTAATGTCCGAAACCAAAGTGATAATCGATCTCATCATTCAAAACACCTTTTGTTTTATAATTACATTCTTAAAATCAAGACCAGACAATTCCCTGACCAGACGATCGATACACAGTCCTACAAAAGATCAAATACCGCCAATCCCTTCGTAGTTTCGCTACGGCTTCCGGTTTTCATCGAAGCATCCGGTGTTATTGTATTATTTTGATACCGTCGATAGATTAAGGTGGCACGCGACTTTGTTTACAAACAGGATGTTGCAGAGTGGTTTTCGGCAAGATAATCCTGTATACAAGGCCACCCCCGTACTATGAAGGACTATACGCTGAAAGGTTCAGAGGGAAAAATCTAACGGTAACTCCCTGGTTCTAAAGTCATCAATCATTGAAGGATTGTTCATATATGAAAGAGGACTTCAAACGAAATAAAATGGTGAAGAAAATCTCATTCCGTTAAGGAGATATTCAAGTTTAAAGCTGTCTTATCTGTGTATAAATGACTGGTGTAGTAAGTCCAGGGAAGTGCCATTCTAAAATGGCACTTCCCTGGTAAGTCCACTAAGGAAAGTTAAAATACCTTTCCTAGATTCAGTTTTAGCCCACTACTTACTCGCACCGCTCTTACTCACTATTTCTAAATAATGTACACGCTGTGTCCACTTAAACCATTCCCGAAATAAACAAATGATATCAAACTTTAAACATAATCTCCTTAACAGTATAAGATTTTTGAGTGCTTTCTTTACTATTCCGTTCATCGACGACGAGTGAACACACAATTACAATGACGCGGTCGTCGCCTGCGTATTCGGTTATGATAGTAACAATGCTATCACGAAACGCCCAATACGACCAGGACGAGAACACAGGTACGACGTACGGACAGACATAACATCGACAACCAAATCAATGTCCACGGCCTTTAATAACCAGTTGTGGTACACTGGCTGTCTACCCAACCCAGTCTTGAACCCAGGGCCTCGTGGTCTGTAGACAGGTATGATAACCGCTACACCACAGTAGGTAGATATTCCCTTCATCTTTTAAAGTCCGATTTTAAATCAGATTGTTTGAGCCCTGAACTAATCCTTCAAAGTATTAGTCTAGTGGTTGAAGATCATCCAGTGGTCACGCAAGTTCATCTTATATGAAAGAGAACTTTAAAAGAGACCAAATAATGAAGACAATTTAAAAGAAATGTTATTCCGTTAATTACGGTTACGTCACATTTGTGTAGAAATGACTGTTGTAGAAAGTCACGATGAAAGATGTGCGCCCTTACATCAGCAATGTAAGGCTTTTTCGGCTTCTTGCTTTTTCCACATGTTAGAAAATCGAACATCACAAGGCCACCGACAAGTTACGCATCACTGCCCCTGACACTCCTTACATACAGTGTACGAATATAGAAACACTGTACGTACGGAGTTTATTTCGGGAATAGTTTAAGCAAACACAGCTTGCATATTATTTGAGAAATAGTGAGTGAGGGCACTGCGAGTAGCAATGCCGTACATGTCGGGGAACAATATTAGCATGCGGCGGTATTTTTCTGACATATGACAACGATATATCTACCGGTCGTGAACATAAAATCTGAGGGAAAATAAAATGACAAAACGACTTTGAGAAAATGTGAGGCTGTGATGTCACAACTAGTGTGGTTTCAGTCGTTTCTACACGATATAAAACAGAACATAACTTAAATATCTCAAGATAAAGTAATAAGATATTGAAATAGTTTCTTCGCCATGTTGTTTTCTGTATTGTCCTGTAGTGTGTGCCGGATGGATTAATTCATTTTAGGATTTAACTTTGTAAATGAAACGCAGAACAAGTCAACTTCAGTACTGATCTGAAAACTGACAATCTTGAACTGTCCCAGTGTATAAAATACCTTGTCTTTATATAGGGTAAAACTTAACTTATTCCTTATACTCAGGTATTGTTTAACCATTTCTTCCTGTTACCCATTTTAATTATATTCCTTATCCCTCATTTCTTATCTTTCCTCTTGTCCCTCATTTCTAATGTTTCCCATTGTTCCTCGCATATTTGTTGCTCATTTTTCTTGTAACTTCTTGTCCCTCACAGCCTTGCTTATGATGTACAACACCCCCTCTTATCTCATAGGTCATGAGCAAGAGAGAATGCATTCATTTCACTTGTCACAAGATACAGAACATACATAAAACACATGACCATCAACTGCTAAGTCTAGACTGAAGGGAAATGGTTCAAATTGGGAAAATACGCCTGTATGAATCGAAATCAGTTTTATGCATGAATTTGGGGATTAATTAAAGTACACATTTTGTTAATTAATCTCTTTTAGGAAAATAGCAGTTTTCCTACAGTTCTCTAACATAATAGGGACAGAGAAGTAACTGCCGGGGAAAGTAGCCGGGGACGGGGATTGTCACACCTTTAATAATTTGGTTTGTCGGGAAATTGTTTTGGTCCGTCGGAAAATCATGCGCTTTAAACTTTAGAGAATATCTACTTTCTAAAGAAAAACAAATTGCCATATGATCTGACGATAAACATGAAAAATATGTGTCGGTAAAATACCAAAATTACGAAAAAAAATGCGACAAAAGAGCTTCACACAACAATGTACAGAAGAATGCCGATAATCTCACTAAATTTGGGGCTTGCATTCCTGCGGGGAATGTGTCCCCACTTCACCTGAATAACAATGCCACTACAAAGTGCTAAAAATATACCAAACGACTGGCATCAAATTCTATGATGAGATGACTATCTGACTCTAGACATAATAAGCCATTGAGCACGTTTAAAAAAGAAAATGTATTCGTATTTTCAACAAAATCTCTGCAGTCCTATCTTACTTTGTAATTACTACCACGTGGAACAAATAATTTTATTTAATTTGGTCATACATAACAAGAATATTCAATTAATCTTTAATAACCTGAATAAGATGAAAATCAATAAGGCCTGTACACATTTTAACATATCAATCTTTTCGAGAGATATTTTCTGGTAAAGGAAAGGAATCGTCATATAAATAAATGCAGAAGTGAACGTCACTGTACTGGTAACGTCATTTCCGGTTTTCAATTTGTATTACTAATTGCAAGAAATCCGTGATGCTATAAATAACACATATAGACCCCTATGTCAGTGTGTTCGGTCCGACGGATGTGTGATCGCTAAAATAGCAGATTTTAATTAAAAAAATTGGAAACCGGAAGTGACGTTACAAGCTCGGCGGCGTTCACTTCTGAATGTATATCCACACTAAGTGTTTCACAATAATTTATTATCTTAGCATTTAAAGAACATCTTTAAAAGTCTTCGAAAAAACAACAATTAATCTGGAATAGAACAATTGAATTTTTCCCTCAAACAAAATCGATTGTACCGAAAATCACAACGACCCCATCCCCAAGCACCTCAAATTTCCGATTTACCGCCACCCTCCCGCCGTCTCGCTTCCTAGATTTAATAATCTGATAATCATTATTTGTTTTTGTAATAATACAAACATGTTTGAATTAAATGTATAATTAAAAGGATGATCAGTTTTTGCACTCCAATCAATTAAAATCTCCTACAGCCGATTTTCTGGTCGTTATTTTACCTATTAAACGTGATTTTTTTGTCGATTTTTCTCCCATCTCAAACGTCATTATTTACTGAGCAGCGAACCACGCATCAACCTAACCTTAACTCTTGGTTTTGCTCCACGGGGTCACGCCCGGGCGGAAGTGCCTAGCCACGCGTTGAGCTCGAGGTTCTTTCGTTATGCTTTATGTAGTATGAGCAGGTGGCGTTTATCGTTGATAGACGCAGGATATGATTCAGGGATATGGAGGAAGTTATGCTCATATTTAAGGTGATATATTCATACTGAAGCTTAAAATCGGGGAGGATGATGTCTGTACCGAGACACCCATTGAAAAGTAAAGTTGATTTTTATTGCTTTTTGATTAAGACTCATGAAGAAAAAAAAAGGTTTCGTTGCTTTTGGGGGTATGGGACTGTTGCAAAGGGTTGTGTTTGTGTGCCCTACCAGGGACCTGTTATTTAAATAGCAGGTCCCTGTCCATACTTAGGCTATCCTGGGCGGTAAAATACAATGGAAGTGTTATATAAGTTAGTTGGAATTTAGATGGGAGGGAATCCAGTGGGCGGAAAGTTCAGAGAAAAGTTTCCCGCCGAAACCTCGAGATAAAAGCGAGAAAAATAAAAGGATTTATATGAAATGTTATGACAACATGTTATAACTATATCAGACCAGCCTTTGTATTTATTTTACTTTCAGACCACTGTTCCAAGACGGGAACCCAGTTTCGGTCATCAGATTGACCTTTTGGGAAACTCATTGGGTAGGGTCGCAACCTACATCCCCAGCACGTTCTATATGTCCATATTACATTATTATATACCATGTACATACCGTCGGTTGGGAGGAGACGTTAAACAAATGGTACATTTGGATGGAACTTTGTTTATTATTTCAGAAGCGTGTTAAATAACACTTTCGTCAGTGTTAAAGACGGGAACCGACTTGTATACGGTCATCGGATTGTCTTTTGGAATACACTGGGGAGGGTCGCACCCCACATCCCCATCATGTGATCTATACCGTATACATTCACACGCCGGTTTTGAGGAGAAGTTAAAAGAAAAATGGTACATTTGGAGGAAACTTTGGTTATGTAATTCCATACGGTAGGCCTATCACATTCCGGGAGAATACTGCCCAATTAATAAGCAACAACGTTTGACGAAAACGTAATTTCCCAGTAACTTGCTTCTGCGCGCTTGTCTGCTTGTGACCGATAATTGTTGGTGCTCTTGCCCCGTAGAAGTGGTGACCCCTACTCCCCATGGATGTGGAAATTTTCCCTTGGCATCGCTATTGCCTGCAGCATGTTCTCATATATCACCGGGACCTCCATGATTTCTGGTCAGTCTCAGTGCTCTTTAGGCATATCTGGTCACAACAACAATGTAAATTACAGAAACATGAGTGTATAGGTTTACCAAAGTGAACTTGTAGGTCACGTGCGTTAGAGAAAGATGAGACGCCATTTATCTCTCCATGTTTTCCATGTCTCCATTAAGAAAGCGATCCACATTTAAGGTAGTTCATCTCCCAGGTGTGAATTCTAACAGCATCGCTGAGACTTAAATATCACCTACCAGCCGTTTGTTTCGTCTCGCTGTCATGTAGGCCAAGTAAATGATCAACAACTATAATGCCCAAGAATTCATAATAACAGTGTGCACCCTTTACATGTCTGTTCTACTTATTTTTGAGCCGAATGATCTTCTACTCAAATACCCGATAAAATTTAAATTTCATTATCGCTTGTTATTTTGTTTTAAGAATAAAGATGTCGACGGGTCTATAATAGTTTTAATGACTTATCCGATCAAGTTGTCGACTAGCTGTGAAATCCTGGTGTGATTCTTGCTGGGTCCGACCGGCAACTGTATCTCTTTCTTGTTTAGACTTGCTGCGAATTTTAAACGAATTCACACGAGTTATTTAAGAGAGTACTGACCGTTAGTTAAAAGGTTGAATTAGAAAACGAGGGCGCGCTCCGGTTCTAAGTCAGTAAGTCATGGCCTGTATTGATATTTGTTGTATAAGCAACTCTTTTTTTAAACAATTCAGATTCATATAGGCTATAATCTTCAGGTTTGAAGTTGACACATGGAGGCTGCCATTTCGTTCAATTCTGTATCGAAATCTAATTATCAAAATAATGTGAAATCATTATCTCATTGATTGCAATGGTGCATTAGGAGGGAATCTGTTTATTCGTGTGTAAATCACCCCCCTCCCCTCCCCCACCCTTGCTCAGGGGTTTTTCGCATGTGAAAGTAGGGCTGTGGACCAAGGAAAAGAAAACGTGAAAGCTGGACAAATAAAAAAAAGTTTAATTGTTCTGACTGGCCCTTTTTTCCACCCATTCAACTTGACAGTTACTAACCTTCTCTTTTCTTGAATTTATGTTCAGACGATAGCTGCGAAATTCAAATGACCCGGTTATGTCAAAAGCCTACCGTTTGAAGCTATCCTGATTTACCGAAATGAAGGGCACTTTCAACTCAGTGGCATTGTTTCATCTCAGTTAATAATTTTGACAATTATGTCATTTACATTTAGCGAAATGTGATATCAACATCATTGATAATTAATTGATTTGCATTTTGTGAAGCAAGACTTCAAATTTATTAATGAATTGATTAATTGAATGAATTAATAAATTGATTGATTCATCTGTTCATATTGTCTGCGAAGTACGACTTTGATATTGATAATTACGTCATTTGCATTTTGCGATTTCTTATTTCAATAACGTGATTTGATTTTATCTGTATGTCTGTCTGTCGTCTGTCTGTCGTCTGTCTGTCTGTATATATGTCTGTCTGTCTGTCTGTTATCTGTCTGTCTGTCTGTCTTCAGTTTGTCTGTATGTCTGTCTGTCTGTCTGTCTGTTCTGTCTGTCTCTCTGTGAAGTACGAATTTTTAATATTAATGATTAGCATTTGCATTTTGTGACTTGAATTACTATTTCAATAAGGAGATTTTATTCTGTCTTTCTGTCTGTCTGTTTGTCGGTTTGTTTGTCTGCCTGTGGTAATTATGTCATTTGCATTCCGAGAAGAACTATTTCAATATTGATGATCACGTGATTTGCATTTTGTTTGTGACGTACGATTTTAATATGGATAATTACGTCATTTGCATTTTACGATATACGATATTGATATTGATAATCACGTGATTTCACTTTTGTCTTTCTAAGAAGTACGAATTTAATGTTGACAATCGCATGATGCACAGTTTGTCTGTGAAGTACGATTTTAAAGGATTAGTTAGTGGTCAAACATGTCCATGTTATATAAAAGAGGACTTCAAAAGAAGCAAAATGAAGAAAGCATTGCAAAATCTTATTCCGTCAAGGAGATATTCAAATTTAAAGTTTGGTGTCATTTATGTAGAAACGACTAAAAACAGACTATTTGTGACGTCACAGGCTCAAAATCCTCAAACTCTTTGTGTATTGAAATTTTATTTAATTTTTTACTATTTAAATTATTTTTCCTCAAACTTTCTTCAGGTGTTATATTATAAACTTTTTTATCCCATGGTTTTTCATGAGGGATCTGAGGCTATGACATCACAGCTGTTCAGTTTTACTACTTTTTCTAAATATCCCAGCTGGCTTTTTATTTTGTTTCTTTTTTAAGTCATCTTTTCAGATAGAGCTGAACCTTTAATATTGATTCTTAATGCTCATCAATATTGATAATCACGTGTTTTGCGTTGTCTGTAAAAATTTTTAGATGAACATTTTTTGAAAATATACTATATTTATATCATTCCATTTTTTTATTTTCCACAGAAAAACCGTTGTAAATATTTTTTCTCATAAAAATATACATCATTTTCAAGGTTGTAAAAACATGACTCCCATTCCTAGGCCTCAACTAAAGACACATACATCTGTCTGTATATAGTCAATGGGATCCTAGGCTACATTTGAACATTCGTTTTAAAATAATATTCCTTGTAACTAACTTTAGTTCGGAATTGACACGATTTTGAGCAATTTCTGCTACCAAAAAACGCTACTAGCTTCCGAGGACGTCGACTTTGGATTTGACACAATATTAAGCCATTTTATGTTCTGAAATTCGTGAGAAATGCAGAGATTCCGGAGGTTTTCCCCTCAACGCCCTTACGTGCAGCTTCACCCAATAGATGTGACACATTTTAAAGCCTTTTCTGCTTTAAAACATTAAAACCACAAGAAACCCTGGGTCCCCACCAGGGCTACGCGGCCTTCACCCCTATAGCATGCCTAGAGTTGAAACAATTTAAAGCAATTTTAAGACCCCTTTCCCCCCCCCTTCCTTTCCCCTTCAATAATGAACGTGTTACAAATTTATTTTCCTCGGGAAATCTGCAATTTCAGAAAAAAAAATCAATTTCTTTGCAAAAATTCTTATTTTTCCCCAATTTTTTTTTCAGTTTTTGGGACATTTCTTTATTTTCGAAATTTTTTCAATTTTTGGAAATTTTCTTCAATTTTTGGAAAGTTCATCTTTAATTTGGGTGAAGTGTCTGATATTTTGGGATATTTCTTTCATTTTCGAGAAATTTCGTTCTTTCTCCAGAATTTTTCTTCAATCTTTGAAAAATTTTCTTCAAATCTTTGGGAAATTTTCTTCATTTTTCGTGAAATTTGACCAAGGCAGCTCTTCCAAGCTTCTGGAAGCTTCTCCCCTCTCAACACCTTCCAGGGTTTTTGACGGATCCTTGATTTTAAACACTGATTTTAAGCAATTTCGTGCCAATTTAGATCTATGTGCCCAACGTTTTACTCTCATAGGCATTTTTTTCTTCGAGTTGGGGGAAGGGGAGTGGGGGCGGGGGGCACCAAAATTTCCATTTCCCCTCCAGTGAAACATGACCCACCACGCCACTGGATGTCAGTATTGATAATCACGTGAAATATAATTTGCGATGTAGGCCTACGTTTTCAATAGTGATAATCGCGTCATTTTAAATTTGTGAAGAACAAAATTAACGTAATTATAATCTGCGAAATACGATATCGTTATTGATAATTACGTCATTTGCATTCTTTATAAAGAACAAGTCGTATTACAACAGATCACGCAAGAATGAAGATCAAAATGGCGATTCTCTCCCGCTCTCCGAGTCAATCATTTTAAGCTTCAATGAAAAGTGGAGGCTTACTAAGGCTGTTGTTTTAACAAACGTTGTATGTGGTAGTGAGGAACTTTCTTAGCATGTATAAACAGCTAATTAAAACTGAAGGATGGTGGACAGGTGTGCCAGTCATAAATAGGTTTACAAAAGTTCGAAGTACTTAAAATTTATTTTGAGAAAATTATCTTTTTTTGAATCATGTTTTTTTTAGAACAGGACGACCGACCATTAGCCTACATGGTGCATCGAGCTGAAGTTATAAAGTATAGTAGGTCAATACAGCCTGATAGTATACCCTGCGAACGGATGCACATGCATATTTTATAATATATATTTAGACGGACAGATTATATATTTGTGACGTTTCAAGTACATGTTGCCAATTTACGCGACAGTAATATCAAGCTTAGTTGTCGATTTTTTTTCTCTCAAAATTTGTAAGTATTGCTTTTCTTCATATTAATGGTTTCTTGTCACATGTGATGTATCGTTTCTTCTCTGGTAATCTTGAAATAAAGGAATATTACGGTTTAGAGATTTAAATATTTGAGAATAATTTGAATTAATTGTTTAAATGTATGTTATATGAATTAATTGAAAATATTCGAATCGTGTAATTTTTTAAAACCTTTACTTTCAACCACCACAACTGTGATCAACCAGAATCGTTAAACAAAAAGAGGAACTTGTGGAAAAAATCCAGTTGGAAAAGACAATAAAGTGAAACTGGTTTATGAAAAAAAATATATAAAAAATATATATATATATAAAAAAAAAAACAGGTGAAAAACGCTATCTTTAAAATTTGCCGGAAAGTTGCCAAATATCGTACAAAAAAAAAAAAAAAATCGGGAAAAGCTTCGGAAATTACAAACATTTTAATATGGGCAACTAAAACGATCTTCCCGCAACCAACAGCACCCTAACGAATTTACAAAGTTGGAAAATGATGCCTCTTCACTCCCGCAATCAGATGACCCTAACGACGTCCCTGTACAGGGCCGTTCACCTATCATTTAAGTAATCTCTTGAATTTTGTCAGATAGTATAATTGTGCATATTTGTGTTCATCTACTTTAGATATCATTACCATAATATGCAAGATATGTGTTTTTCGAAAGTTTTTGCCGTTTCAGAAAATATTATTTGCTAGAACTTAAAGTTAATACCTTGTTTTTATACTGCGTTAAACAAAATAAGTTTATTCCACACACTGGTAGGGGGTTTATAGATTAGGTTTAAAAAAAGATACGATACACGATGACTGTATGATGTCTTGTCACGTGACGATTCAGGAAAGAAATATAAAAAATTACATGAAGGTCTTGAGCTGTCTGATCAGTAATACGTCACAAATTTCACATGAATGAAAAACTGGCCAAACTTTGATCAGCCATATTTCAAAACTAAAAAGATTTTTATTTTTTTATTCCAAAGCTATTCTGCTCAGATTTTCATCTTATAATCAATGTAGAAATTGCTATAGATGTCCATCAGTCCGGTTCGTACTCTTGATCGGGAGAACAGTTTTGTTCTCCCGATCGGGTGATAATTTACAAAAGTATCCCACAATGCATCTATCCAAATTCAAAGTTTGTTTAAAATAACATAAGAATTAAACACATTTGGAGCGCGGGGAACTCAAGCACTGCGACTAGCGAAGGGTTCAATTTTTTCTTCACGACTTGAAATAATGGCATATGAATTATATTTTCACCGTGCGCTTTTAAAATTCACCCTGCAGTTTTCGAGAAATTTAATTAAAAGTGATGAATTCTTATCATGTGTTACCTTTAGGCAGTCGCGCTTTAACAAGGTTTTTAGAAATTATGAGAAATAATTTGGGAATTTGTGAAAATTATTTAGCAATAAATGCGTGATAGTAACGAAGTTGTTTTGTTTTTCTTCTCGCGAGATTGAATATGAACAAAGCAAACTTTGTTACAAACCTTTAATGAAACGACTGATAAGCGTATATGACTGAAAATTCACAATAAAAATGGCGGCTTCCAGATATCACTGTAAGCTCAGTGTGCATGCTTGAGTCTGCCGATCGGGGGACTTATTGAGTCCCCTGATCGGCGGTACGAACCTAACTGTTTATAGACCTTCACCGTTTCTATGTTCAAATGATATAAACAGATTGTGGTGGTTCTTTCGTGTCCTATAAGCAGAAAAATAAGTGAATCAAGTAATTTGTTATTTGTCAAAAATAATTTTCAAAATGTTATAGTCACGATCTACCGGCAAGTAACATACACCGATGTCTGGGACCCTCCTCATAAATTATACCTTAATTCCTGGCACCCACTGCGAATAAACTCCTGGAGATGAAAGCCTAAACCGTATCATCTTTGAAATACATACACGCCCCAATAAATTGTAAATTGGATTAAATTTCTTCAGTAAGTTGCGTTTATTCAACCATGATTTATAACATTAGATGAGCAATTTTAATTCATCTTTTAATAGGAACCATCCTGAAATCTTAAACCTTGTTGTAAATCAGTAAAATTTAGCATTCAGTCATTTAGTTCAAACTGTCGAGACTCCATTTTTGCTCAGTGTGATGATTAAAAAATACACCTATCTTTAGAAGAAGAGCAGGTTTGGCAGTTTGGAAGATACCTTCAAAATATTCTAGCACAGTTGTCAGTTGGGTAATACTTTTATAGGATTAGCTTAGTGGTCAAACGTATCCATCTTATCTTATTCCGTTAAGGAGATACCGGTATTCAAGTTTAAAGCTCTGTCTTACAAATTCAAGTTTTCGAGCGAGAGAGAGAGAGAGTTGAACACACAATTACAATGACGGGGTCGTCGCCTGCGTATTCAGTTATGATAGTACAAATGCTATCACGAAACGCTTAATACGACCCGGACGAGAACACAGGTACGACGTACGGACAGACATAACATCGACAACCAAGTCAATGTCCACGGCCTTTGATAACCAGTTGTGGTGCACTGGCGAAATTCAAGTTTTCAAGAATTACACACTATTTAAACACCAACAGTGTAACAGCTTTAAAACGCGTTTTGGTGTTCTGAACACTGCAAGTTTTAATAAATAAACACGAAGTGTTCTATTTCTGAACACCAAGCGCCCAATTGTGAACGCATAGACGTGTTCTATTTGTGAATACATTCACATGTAAATGGCACGTAACAGTAAGAGAACCCCATTTAGTGTTCAAATTGGTCCATTTGAACACTTGGTATTCAGTGACCGGAGCTATAGTTGAGTGAGATACATAACAGGTAAATTACCGATAAATCTTATCCTGAAATTATAGTATTGTATTTTGTTGTTGTATTGCATTTAAATAAACATCATTCAAATTTATAAGCAAACGGGAAGTGGGAACAGATTGTGTTTAACATTCTCAATATTAATTTTACTGTCACAGTAGCCTAGCTTAACATTAGTGGCCTAGCCATTAACCATAAACCTAACCCTAACCCTATAATCTGGGCTAGGCCTATGACGTTAGGCTAGGACTACTGTGATTGTGAAGTTAAAATTTAGAATGTTAAACACAATCTGTTACCAGTTCCTTATACATTTGAATGATGCTTATTTAGATGCAATACAATAACAAAATACAATTTCAGGATAAGATTGATCGGTAATTTACCTGTTATGTGTGTCTATACAAAGCAAACTCCCGGTTTAAAAGTAGCCCAGTGGGTCCCTGGGGTATCCCAGGGATCCACTGGGCCATTCTCTGGCTCGTAACATACGTAACGTAACAAAGAATGGCCTTGACACGTGATCACTGCAATGTCGAGGCTGGCTACCGTACTGTATGATATAATACGTAGTTGTTGTTGAACTTAGCAAGCGCGTGTTTTGTGTTTGCGGCGGGAAATATAACACCTTGCGTGTAGCTTGAGAACATGTTTTTGTTGACGCGTCCACGTCATGGGAACACCGGGTGTTCTGTTACTTATAATCAGCGTAAAAGCTGGTAACTAAATCGTATTATATTGATAAGAACACAATTAATGCATGGTATTCATTAACGAGTCACGCTAGTGTTCAGATATCAAACATTATAATCCTGATGAAGAACACACGTGTGCATAATTTGAACACTTTAGCAACAAACAGAACACTAAAAAGACGCGTCAGGCGTCCAGTATATTTGCAGTGCATCTGTGTAGAAATGACTGGTGTAGTAAAGTCTACTATTGAATGTTAGTGTCTTTATCTTCACATTCATTAAGTATGCAATTATGCAAGTATGCAAATTATGCAATGCAAGCCTAATACAGATTGTTAGTGTATGATTTAAAATCATGAATCTTAAAAATTATGAAGTTGTGTGGATCATACAATTTGTCTTAATTTAGTCGTCGTTTATAATTATTCTCACAAATTATCCTGACCCTTTTTAAAATCTACCAATCCAATTTTTAGATATTGAAGGAAAATTGAAATTAAATGGGCTAATTTTGTTGGAAAATGGTTATCTTGAAATATAAATATCAATAAATTTGTATTTAAGCTTGGGAATCTTTTTTTTTTTTTATAGCTGCAATAAAAAATATAACTGGTACTCAAAAATTTTTAATACATTTCTAAAATATTATAATTGTTTCTTACAACAATTTTTGTTAAAGATTTACCAGCCTACTATTTTAG
>JAIGNY010000258.1:197500-200000 GCA_020152595.1 Chiridota heheva
TTTTACAAAATAACCAAGGGAATATTTCTTAAAAACCATGGGATATGTCAAGAAAGTAGTAAACTGAATCTAGGAAAGATATTTATGATATACCATGTGCACCTAAAGAAAGTTCGAGGAAAAATTTAACAAACTTTCTTTAAAAATACATTCACAATTAATAAGAATGTGAGGATGAAGACGCCAACTTTCAACATACGAGAGAGCTACGAGAGAGCTTTAAACTTAAATATCTCTTTATCGGAAAGAGATATGTGAATGCTCTCTTCTCCATTTTGTTTCATTTAAACTTCCTCTTTCATCTGAAATCTAAAGAAGTGAATGGGAAATTTTAAGCTGTGTTCCCGTAACTCTCATAATTCAATAAACTGATGCAGCAAATTCCGACCAACTTAAGTTTTCAGTCCTTACCATTTAAATTCTTATAAAGCTTCCAATTTCAGTGACTGGGAATTGAGAAGAAATCTAAAGAATTACATCAACATTTTGAGCTGAACGCCTCGTCATGCAGGGCAAGGTTATGCATAAATTAAAAATCGATCAAAAATTGAACAGTCATAACTCAAAATCTAAGAGGACTATTTACAAAATTAGAAGGAAAAAAAAAAAACAATCTGTGCAGATTTTGTTTGTTTTAATTACTGCAGTGTACTTATTTTTGGATGAAACTGATAAAACTAAGTACAAGTTGAATCCTCAATTACAGATTAAGATTAAACTAAAGCGCCTCACCCAGCAAAAAAGTAACATACCCCAAAGAGCTTAAGCTCTTTGCATAGACTATCTGTTCCGTGTTCAATTCAGGCTTGAAGCAGTTCCAAATAACCTTTGCACTTTTATCATAAAGCAAAACCCCGGAATCCAACCTCAAACATCCTGTTGATTTGCTGACCGATGAAGTGTTTCTTCTTCATCAGTAAGAAACTTTATCGCCAGTAGAAGAGAAAGAGGGAGTTAATAGAAAACTAGAAAACTAACGGACGAAGAACAAGCTCGTATAGTAGTAAGTTATAAGCTTCACGTCTTAGGCGTGTTGTCATTTGCTAAATAGTTCGCGGGGAGGAGCGGTTCGCTTGAGCGATATCTTCGCTGTGCATGTTTTGTTATTTTACGCACGGATTACAGGAAGTTACTTTTGAGTGTGTGATTTAGATTTTTATCATCCGAGACTTTGATTAAAATAATTAGATTAATTTCCGACTTGAAAAACATTTCATTCATGAACCTGTTCAGTGCTACGGATATTTCAAGTTCGTGTGAGGATGTTGTTAATCTATGCCTCTTTTTTTGTTATGGAGAAGAATTTTTGTTGAGCAAAAACTGGGTTGAACTTTGATGAAAGTCTAAATAAAAGGTCACCGCTCAGGTTCGTCGAAGGTTCTTGATTTGATGAACTTTGTTTACCTGGTCCAATCAAATTTCATTAAGCAAGCGTATCCGTATTTTTCTCGTAATAATAAAAAAGAAAAACGGTTGGGCAGTTTTGTAGCCTTGTGAAAAAAATGTTCAATATTTTCCCTAAAAAGTAGATTTCTCTCTTTTTTAAAGAAATATTTTTCCTTGGATTGGAAAATCTAAGTTTTTTAAGTAAGAAGAAAATTCCGAATTCCATAGGGCGTCGCATCAGTTTTCAACGTGAATTTACGGACGTCATTTCAAGTTATATTTGAAGTCATTTTGATCGATAATTCTACTTTCTGCCAGCGAGAAAACAAAAACTTTTCAATATGATTATTTCGGATTTTGTGAATCAGTTCCCATATTTTGCCGCAGGTAAGAATTAACACTATTTTGTTTATTATTTAATGGTAATAAATGTTCACATATTACTGTAAAAACAATCACACAGATGATAATTTGTTTTGTACGAAAGTTATTGTTACGTGCCAGGCAATGTCGATTTAGTTTGTAATTTCTGTTAATCAGAAAACGTTTCAGCAGTATACGGTCTTACCATTGCGATCATGTAATGATCTGCTCAAATATTCTTATTTTAGAAGTAATTTGCTTCTGTCATTAGTTTGTTGTAAATTCTCAGCCGTATAGACAATCTTGTACCGCTTGCTTTTACTTTTCTTTGTGATTTTTCCAGCTCTCACTGTTTAATTGTTTTATTTTATATCTCTTTGAACCATGTAAAATATTTATTAAAATTCACTCATATTAATTATTGCGGCTAAAAGCAAGATTTTGGACAGTTTTGTGTCCTTCGGCCAGTCGGCAGTTCGGGGAGAGAGAAAGAGAGCTGAACACACAATTACAATGACGGGGTCGTCGCCTGCGTATTCGGTTATGATAGTACAAATGCTATCACGAAACGCTTAATACGACCTGGACGAGTACACAGGTACGACGTACGGACAGACATAACATCGACAACCAAATCAATGTCCACGGCCTTTGATAACCAGTTGTGGTGCACTGGCGTGTCTACCCACCCCAGGCTTGAACCCGGGGCCTCGTGGTCTGTAGACAGGTATGATAACCGCTACTCCACAGT
>JAIGNY010000258.1:205000-232500 GCA_020152595.1 Chiridota heheva
GTCTCTATTAAATCATGGAGTTGCATATTTTTTTAAATACATCTTCATAATCTCACTTTAAAGATATAATTCCATGGTAAAATTGTATTTAAAAGAGCATACTTTTAGAGCCAATTTGGTACAAAAATCAGGTTGATATCGTATTCCGTTCAAGAGATGTGGATTTTTAAAGATTTCCCAATTGCATTTTAAAGTTTGTGTACAGTATGATGCATTCGTGCTTGAAGATGTCGCAATCCTATTGCAAATATGTATGTATTTCTTTGAACCTTATTTGGTTATTTCTGTATGATTAGAAACAATATTCCAAAAGGGTATATTTGGCAATGTATATAAATACCAAACTTTCATCATTTTATTTTTCTAGCAGGTTTTACTAATAAAAAAAAGGATGATAGATTTGAATGAAATACATCAACTTTGTGGGAGAATAAGTTGCTGTGATGTCATGCTGAGCCTTTTCTTAGTCATTTAGTGGCATTTTTTGTAAACCTTAAAATTTCAATATCTTCTGGTACGAATAACATATCAACATAATTTTTGTATTAAATTGTTTCTAAACCTTTTCTCTTATGAAAGATTACGAAAAAACATGGGAATATTCCTTTAAATTTTCCTTTTCTCCAGATTCTTTCCAAAACGAGGACATGACACCGTCTTCCGTTCCACATAGCGACCAACTTACCCCGACAAATACTTCTCGAAGCTCCCCAGATAAACACAGGGTCGTGGAAGACCGTGACGTCACTTCCGCCCATGACAATGGCGACGATTCTGTGTCGAACAATAACAACACAGATGCGCAGTCGACGAAAACAGACGATGATGATAACGATGATGCTCGAAGTGAAAAGGACGAAGGCGGGAAAGGGGGTGATGACAGTAAGAGGAAAAAGAGAAGAAATCGGACAACATTTACAAGCTTTCAACTCGAGGAGATGGAGAAGGTCTTCCAAAGAACGCACTACCCAGATGTGTACATGAGGGAACAATTAGCGCTCAGATGTGACCTCACAGAGGCCAGAGTTCAGGTAAGATTGTTCAATTAATGTTAAAGGGGTGCGTGGTGGCGACGGTTGTGGGGTTGTAGCCTATTCAATGGAGGTTGGTTTCATTCTCGGCAGGCTCAACGAATGTTACACGTGACCCACTGCTGTAGAATTGGTCGATGCTGGCTATACATCATGATCACGCCAGTGCCAGAGTCGGACTGACCACTGTACCAAATGCCAATGGGACCAGGACGCCATGCCCCGAGCTGCAGAGGGGCCTTCTCCAGTTATTTGATGACACGGCCCCAATTGCCCAAAGGAACCCCAGGCCGATTCTTCATATGACCAAAGATGTATCATGTATAGGCCTAATATCTCCATACAGCTGTTTCTTTGGCCTGGACAGGAATATGCAACTTGATCGATTAAGAAGAAACTCAGAATCAAACTGATAGGTTTAATGGAGAATTTTTTAACCTTTTGAAGTTCTTATACCAGCCAGGTCGAGAACGCGGAACGTGGAACTGCGGAACTGCTTTTTAAGGGATTTCAAAGTTATGTTCAAAAACCAAAGATGTTGAGGAAAGAGATGGTTTTAAGTATAACAATTACTTTCACTATATACAACTTTTCGTATGTCATAGACATTACTGCGATAGAGGAAAAAAACATCCGCATTTTCCCTGTTTTCATTCAGCCCCTATGGCCGAGAACGCGGATTTTTTCACTCTTTCGCAGTGGGGTCTATGATATACCAAATGTTTTATACAGTGAAAGTAACGGTTATGCGATTCTTGAAACCATTAATTTCCTCTCAATATTTCTGGATTTCAAAATTATTCCTAAAATTATTTTAAAATTAAGTTGATACCTTGTCCACGTGTCCTCACTTTCGACCTGGCTTTCTTAGACCACTTATAATACCTGCATCTCACGGTTCTAACTTGATACATCGCAATTTATTTTCGAAGAAATTATTGTAGGCACAACTACCTAAATATTGTCTTTGCGCTACATAATAATTAGATGCAAATAGAGAGAACCCTCTCCCTTCTCCACCTATCCTTCGTAACCACTTCGCTTGTAGCTCCCAACGTGTGCTAAACAAATATTACTTGGAGAACTAAAGTCACGAATTGAATCATTTCCTGATCATGATCAGAAATGATTAATGCACATGCTCTTTGCATCCATTGACACATTTCTACTTCTGCAGTGCAGGTGACAAATGTCACGCCGGTGTCATGTGATCTTAAAGGTACCGCCATGTCAAAACAGAACATGGCGTGGTTTCCAAAATTCGCGGCATATACTTCCCCTCTGGCAAGTCCTTTCTGATCATAAATATTAATATAAAGAGAATCAAACTAGATTAATATTTAATTTTAATGGCAAAAACATTATTCTATAGTTGCACTTTACTGAAAAATGGATAAGTACGGGTCAGATAATAAATGAATGGTGATAATGATATCATTGGTAATTGTAATGTGGAGTAGGACAGTAGCATGACGATGGTGATCAGGTGATGATGATGATGATGGTGATGATGACGATTGATGATGATGATGTTGAAGATAATGATGGTGATGACGATGACGATGATTGATGATAGCGATGGTGGTGATGTGGCGCAGCATCAGCAGCAGCATCTTATGATGATGGTAATGGTGATGGTGGTGGTGGTGGTGGTGATGGTGGTGATGGTGGTGGTGGTGGTGATGGTGGTGGTGGTGATGATGATGGTGATGATGATGATGATGATGATGATGATGATGATGATGGTGATGGTGATGGTGATGGTGATGGTGATGGTGATGGTGATGGTGATGATGATGATAGTGATGATGATGATAGTGATGATGATGATAGTGATGATGATGATAGTGATGATGATGATAGTGATGATGATGATAGTGATGATGATGATAGTGATGATGATGATAGTGATGATGATGATAGTGATGATGATGATAGTGATGATGATGATAGTGATGATGATGATAGTGATGATGATGATAGTGATGATGATGATAGTGATGATGATGATAGTGATGATGATGATAGTGATGATGATGATAGTGATGATGATGATAGTGATGATAGTGATAGTGATGATAGTGATGGTGGTTGCGTATCACATAAACGTACAAATAAGATTACCCCAAAACAAAGGAGGGGGGGGGGGGGTCCAAAGCCAAAATTCAAAACAGCTTTCAAAAACCTCTTCGGAAAGAATAGAGAAAAACTGGAAACCTTATCTAAGTATTACTGTTTACTTTAATATACTACATATAGTTATTGTTTATTCAAATTTCGTTTTCTGCTTTTCAAAAATTTTCTGGCAAAAGCCTGGACATTTTAAACCGTTGACCACCTTTTTCATTTTGTTAAAATTATTTAGAATGTATAAACCCCATTACCCCAGATTAACATACTTTTAGCCTTAAGCCTAAGAACCATATGTAGCTTAAAACTGAACACGCACTGCAGACTTCCAAAGCGACAATCTGTACCAGTTTACCATCTCACTTGAAGATGCCACAGATGCCAGACACGAAAAACAACTTATGTTTCTTGTGAGTTTGGTTGCGTATCACATGGATGTACAAACAAGAATTCCCCAAAACACAAAGAGGGCTACTTTGATCCCGACCGCATTCGTCTTGGACATGTGGTGTCTTCTTCAATATCTCATTTCAATCGAAGAAACAAATTGTCCTATTTTATCAGCACGATATTTCCTCTTTCTCCTCGGCCACCTTTTCAAGCGTACCCCATCATCATTTGTCAAAACATTTAAAAAGATATTTGTCAGAAAGTCAAGAAAGAGGAAAATTAAAATCAGATCAAAACAAGCCATCAATTATTTTGAGGACCACCTGGGCATCTCCATATTCTGATGTCGGGATGAGCAAGATCGAAACAAAAGACAAATCGGTATCTATCTGTCTGTAAAATAAAAAATAAAAACCCATATTTATCAATTGTACTTTTAGACATTTGTCACTAGAATCCTATTGTTTTCTTTGATGCATAATTTTAATAATTTGGTAGATCTTGCACATGTTGCATTTTCCATCGATAAAACAACAAAAGAAAGCCATATTTCCCAATTAGACTTTTGAGCATTTTCGATAGGATTATTTTTGATATATGTTTTTCTTTGTGGATGATTTTATGATATACTACATCCCGCATTTTGATGATACACTGTAAAACAATGTGTGATACTTTGAGATGGGTAATGTTATATTAAAAAGACATTTACGAACATCATATATTCAAGACATTTTAGTAGCATATTCTGAATTTCTAAAACAATTTAATGCAATATTTACTTGAATTCAAATATGTATCATGTACAATTCATCTCTGATCCCCCCAATAATACATATTTGCCACCTGAAAAATCCCCCCTCCCCCACCCCCAAACATGTAATTACAAAAATATCATGTTTAACAATTCCATCTTGACAAAAAAATAATATACAGAATAAAATGAAATATCACCGGAACGTTCCCCGCCTCTCTCATGTCCCCTACACCATCTACACCATGTATTGCTCTCCACAGTGGCGACACCAGGAGTTTGGTCATAAGGGAGGGAGGGGGGAGGGGTGCAATTGGGTGGTCAAGAGGGGAGTGCAAGCGTGGGGTGCAAGCGGGGGGAGGGGGAATTAGTCTCATTGAGAGGGCAGAATCCTATAAATCGGACATAAATGTCACCTTACCAAATTTTCTGGGGGAAAGTGGGCGTAGGGGAAAAACGATCTCGTGGGGATACCCCCATGCCCCCGTAGCCGCCACTGATTTTCCATCTCTTGCAGTCATTGAGTTGTCTGAAACATTTCATCACCTCCAATTTCTCAGCCAATCCGTGTAAAATATCTTGTAGCCAACACTTGGTTCATGCAGGGAGTTGTGATTGGGCTAAATCCCTGGTTCACGTTTTCTAATTATTAAGGCCGTTAAGTTTCCTTATTTAGAGAGAATGCTAAGTGTATTTTGAAGTTTAATAACTGCTTTGGGAAAAGGATGTATATCTTTATTAAACCGAGGACAAATTGGCGAACAAAACAATGTGCGGACTGACCTCTATTTTTCGTTTATCACCGAAGAAAAATGTTTCCCTCCTAAAAAAAGTAAAATATGAATTTGTTTTATTACTAAATTCTGACAAAAAATGTTTCTGGAAATATTTGAGGTCATTAACATAGTGTTTCCAACGTCTCACCTATATATCATTATTTAGGACTTTTGTCTTCGTTATTTTATTTTATTTTTTGTTTATGAAAATATGTATCAGAGAAAATTACCACTGTGAGTCAGGCTCTCGAGGGTGTAATGGGGTTACTTCGAACAAACATTATTCAGGTTATTTATACACACACACACAGTCAAAGCGCATTGACCTCCATGGTACGCCTATATAGTGTGCCATAATTCCTGATATCGGCACATGTCTATTAAATCTAGATAGGTAGGCCTCGGTTACTGCTTAATTCTTTACAGTTTAGTAGGAATATTTCAGAAAGGAAGTAGGGTTTACAACTTTGGAGAGCACGTAGCGACGGATCCATGAATTTCAAATAGAAGTGGCGCTAATCGGTCCTAGACTCCCTCCCGAGGTAAAGTGTAATGTTGAGAATGTTTTAAAAAGCAATTAAAAAGAAATATAAAGGTTAACACAATTTATGCTAATTTTCTGACATTTTAAGATGTATAAACATTTTAAGATTGTATAACCACTGTCCCTTCTAAGAACCATCTGTCGTATAGTGAAATAGCGGCGCTATTACATTTTGTGTTGTTATAACGTCAAACAACTTTTTCCATCCCGTGCTACTGCGTATAGATAAATAATAAGTTCGCTGAAGTGTGGTTAATTATTAAATCCACATTTTGTTTTGTTTATTTGACGTTGATTTTCCTCGGTCAAGATGTCAAGAGAATAATTTACTTCTTAATGAAACCCAACATTTAATAATAAATAAGCAATGTTTTTTATTTGGTGAAAGGATACAGAAAATTCACGAGTGGTGGCGCTATGGAAAATGTTGTACGGGCGACATATTTTGTTTAATGTATAGACCTACTATGCACCCCCTTTCCCCTCACCCATTCCCCCCACCATGGGAGAAAGCTGCCCGTCAGTTGCCCCGGCACTAAGATAACGACGCTGCGACTGTCGGTCAGTATGTCTTGCTTCCAGATATATAGAAGTTGAAGTTTATTTGAAATATATCTCAACAGGTCTGGTTTCAGAACAGACGGGCAAAATGGAGAAAGAGGGAACGCTTTCAGCAAATGCAAACGATGCGAGGATTAGCACCCCCGGGGTCTGGATATGAAATGCCAATGGCGCCACGCCCCGATGGATACGGACAGGTAAGGAAAATTATCGTAGTCATTTTACTGCCATTCTTAAAATCTCTTCTATATGCAATTGAGTGGAATTTATCCCACAAAGAGTCCCACTCCAGCTGTCTAGGCGCAGTGAATTTTACTCTGAACAAAGTACTGAACTAAAAACTGATTTATTTTAGCTCGTTTTTATGCAAATTCATATTTTAATAACTTCTTAAAACGAAGTAAACACCATCACACCATTCAAGTTGAAGAATGGTCCATAACTTCGCCCCCTTTTTTGTGTGTGTGTGGGGGTGCTCACTCCTTTGCATTTAGACATCAGAGTGGCTTTCTGTCCTCTGTGTATGCCATCAATATTTAGCAAAAGTAATGAATATTAAATCAATCTCGGTCTCATACTTTTTGCTAGGAATTAAAGTTTAGCATAAAAAATGTGATGAGCTGCTTTGCGAAAGCCCTTTGTATCATGAGGCAACACTCGGGAATGTTGACATGTGTCACGGATCTTTCCGAAATTCGACGGATTCAAAGAAAATTGATGTGAAGCACGAATGATTCGAAGAAATTTCTCGTTGCTTCATCTTTAAATGTCCTCAGTAACTGACGTCACTGTGACGTCATCCAATAAGTGATCATCATTGGTTGCTGTGTGGGGAGGTGCCTTACTATTAGCGTAGGTAACAATTTTTTATTGATACAATTTTCCAACCAAAGACATGCACTCATATGAGTACAATATCCAAACAGGGCCAGGGATGATCCAAAGTTAAACATGGGTTAAGAGATTGTGCTCCTTCAACATTAAAACAGTATATTAATTCGTGGATGATGCAGAATTATTAGACAACAACGTCAGGAAAATGGAACAATACTGAAGGGCACAGGTTCGCGAACAATGGTTACCGTGTTTGTGTTGGGAAGGGGTGGGAGGGGGGAGGGGGGAATCATGTAAAGATGAGTAAGAATTAAATATATATATACAAAATTACTGCAAAACATTCCGAATACCACAAAGAATTTGAAGCAATTAGGGCTGATGCATAAGATGCATGAAGAATTTGTGTGAAACTTTGTCCCATTTTTGGTTGTTTTCTTAATTTCTTTCTGATTTGTAATTCATTTTTAATATGTTTTTAGGTAATAATTTGTAAAAAAAGATATTTCACCCTCATTGCCAATGAAACTCGATTGGGATAGAGGGATTTATGATTTGAGAGAGCGCCACACAACTTTTGTTGCGACTGTTTGCATGTGTGTTTTCTCTCCAAACAATCTTCTGGTTTCTTTATTGTTTGTATTTGATGGGGAGGGTAGGTAGGGAAGCGGGAGAACCCTCCAAATTTAAGATTTATATAGATACATGGATAGACCTATAAATGGACGGCTCTGGCTGTTTTTTCCGAGCTTTCTAAGTGAAATAATCTGAACAAAATGTCCCACAAAGGAATCACTTTAATTGCATTATTAGATCACGTGAATATTCAAGCATTGTTGCGTCCAGCTCTTCCTTTGTTTTGTCGTTTCTTGCTTTTTGTTCGTGCACTTCAAGTTCTTAACCTTATGCCTGCTTTGCTGTTTCGAAATTTACTCGCAAAAATCACTCCTTAAAAAAATGCACACATATTAGTTGGATATTCGTCTGTTTGTAACCCCTGCAGTTGTCTTAAATGTGCTTCCCGTTGCTTTCTCAGGTTGGTTCCCCCGGATTCCAAATCTTAACTGCAGGAGATGCCACCCATCACACACCAGCCCCAGTAGAGGGCGCTATGCTTCGTATTTGTCGAAATTTGCAGAATTTGAGACGAGAATTTGACTCTCGTCGACTTGGAAGCACGTCCGCACTTACACCAGGGTCATTATGCACTCAAACTACACCAGGGGTCACTGATCCAACCAATCAGGCATCCATGGTAATGAATATGCAATATTAATTGCATGAGTGCGCATGCGCATACCTCTTGGATTGCTATATTTGCATGGTATGTAGTTTAGTAAAAGCCCATACACTTTTCTATGATATTGACTTTTCTATGTTTTGTTAAGTGTGCACGGCTAATTTAGATGCTTATAGCTAGAATATTTAAAAGAGCTGCCGGTCGATAAGTGAGGGCGTACCTTTGTCAAGTCTCATGATAAATCGAATAGGCCTACCTTTTTGCACCTAGCGTTACCGAAAATTTAAACATACTTTATCCCAACCCGAGTACTCGGAAATGTTTTTTCATTGACTTTTAAATGTGTTCGCATGCGCGCGCAATGGGTGAAAATTTCTGCATCCAACAACAGTAAACACAGACCGTGTGACGCGATTTCTATTGGTTAAAATCTACAACCATTGGAAAAGCTACGCCCTCACTATTCGGCCGGCAGCTCCTTTAGATAAACTTGCGTTGTATAAGAAAGTTACAAACGCACTTAAAGCAGTGGTGCGGAGGTAAACTTCTTGTTCACAGGTTTTGCAGTACGCCCGTGACCATAAGCTGTTATTATATGATTACTCTTGAGAAGTAGGTAAGGGTCTAAACTAGGGGTTTGATTCTCTGACCTTACACACATCTAAAAATTTAGAAAGTATAAGAGATTGCTTCATAGACGTATTATTATCATAGGTGTATGGCAATAATCTAAAGTGACTGCCTATTTGTTGTCGACAGCGTTATTGTTAATACACAGTTTTGTGAAACATTAACGAGCCTTGAATATTTTACGAATGCATGTATCAGTGGAGCCTGGGGTGGGGGATTATAGGGGGGGTACTCTGTATCATTGCAAAATTATATGCTGCTATACTAGATCGTTCGTAATTGTCCTAATTTAGTTTTAGAATAAAATAAAAAACAGTGTATTGCACATATTCAGAGTTTTTTGGATATCTAAAACTTGGAAAATTCGCGGTTTTCTGGATGCTCCAGAATGCATGTATCAGTGGCACCGTCACAAGGGACATGGGGAAACGCCCCCCACTCCCCTACCCCCACCCCTCGGCGCGCAATGTTCGCATTGTCACAAAATTGATTTTGTCCCAAATGGCTATTTGTGACCCTTTTCAATCGTGGGTGTAATCGTGTATCATTGCAAAATTAGATGCTGCTATATTAGATTGGAATTCATCCTAATTTAGTTTTAAAAAAGCCGTGTATTGCATATATTTAGAGACTTTTGGGGGTATCTAAAACTTGGATTATGCGAGGTTTCCCGGGGGCTTCGTCCCAGGACCCCACCTAAGACGGGCCTCTTGACCCTATGCCGAAAGGCTTGTGCCCCCAATATCTAATCCCTATTTTTCACCTTTTTAAATGAGGGAGGGGGGTAGTCTGTATTATTGTGAAATTATACACCCTTAGAAAAAAAGGTTCAAGCTTGTCAATTATATGAAACCTCCGGTTCTTCAAGGATTATTGCTAAGAGTTACTTAAGACGAAATGTCCCAACTTGTCACGGATTTGGAACCTTCTCGTCTCTAAAACCTTTTTATTTAAGAGTGTATGCTGGTATATTAGATCGTTTGTAATCATCCTAATTTAGTCAAAAGAGCCGTGTATTGCACACATTCAGAGTCTTATGGGGGCATCTAAAATTTGGAAGATGCGAGGTTTCCCGATGACTTCGCCCCCAGGACCCCACCGGGGCTTTGCCCTGAAGCCCACAAGGACCCCATGCCGAATAGGTTTGTACCCCTCAATATCAAATCCCTGGCGGCGCCACTGTGCATGTTTTAATGGAAGTAATTTTTAATTTTAATTGCATGCGTGCATGCGAGTGAAGCTTTCATATAAAATTATCAAATAGAATAAAAGTAAAAAAAGGTAAGAAAAACTAACATATGTGTCAATCCCAGTTGTGTTTTTAAATGTGCATTTTGTTTCGTGCATATTGATATTTGACAAATGTTAATCTTAAACGGCTAAACGGCAATTTCTTTATATGACGCAATTCGCACATGCAGACTGGAATGCGTTATACCATTGCTCATAACAGTAAAAGTTAATACTTGGAATATGATGTTGCTACTTGTGATTTATTTCCTTGACTATTAATGATTCACTCTTTTAAATTAAAACATTATACTGCTCTCAATCACAAATACAAACAAATATGATGGCTAGGTTCATTATGTCAGTCATCAAAACTGTGAACTTAAGAGTAAAACTACTTTCTTCATTTCAAAACCACTGTCAGTTTGTATCGTTTTACTCATTTCCCTCCATTCAGCCAGTGGCGCAACAATAGGATGAGAAGGTTGGGTAAACCCCATCAGGCCCTGTCCAAAAATTAAATTTTGAGGGACCCTCAGCAATGACACTGAAATACATTCCCCATGGACTCCTGGGTCTCTAGCATGGGCATGGTAAGAGATTTTGTTGAATCAAAACATGTTTTTCGGGTTGGGGTGGGGTGGGGGGGGCTGTGGAAGACAAACATCCTTTTCATTATACATTAAATTCAATATTAAAAACAACTTAGCAAATCTTGGAGAAAAGCGGGGGTAGGGGAGGGGAGGGGTGGGGTGGGGAGGGGTGGGGTGAGGAGGGGGAGGGGGGAAGTCAATTGCACCCGTTTCCGCTATGTCGAGCCGCCCATGGGCTCTAGTTGCGCTACAGCATTCAGCTATTTTTCCCCATTGTATATTGAAGTCTCATTTGTTCAGTTATGTATTGCTCACGCGGCATATATCACATAAAGAAGCACTAATTTTTTTCAATATATATATAATTTATCTCAATTCTTTCTTCTTGGTACAGATGCCAACATCGCCATGGGCAACAAATATGTCTTCACCTTTAGCGCCTTCAATTGGTCATGGAGTTCCGCAAGCTGGTCAATTGGGACAGCCTACTAATTCTTGCATGGTACCTCAAGGAGGGCTTCCTAGCTTTATGGGAATGGCAGGGCATAATCTGAATCCTGTGATGAACTCGATGACGCCAGTTTCCGTCTCTTCGCCTCCTGGTGGCTCATATCTACCTCACGTGACACAGCAGAGTATGAACGTGTATAACGGACAATTTACATCAGATTTTCATTGTCAGGATCCTTCCGATAGGCGAACAGATAGCATAACTGCCCTTCGATTAAGGGCCAAAGAACATTCGTCAGTCATGGGAATGATGAATGGATATTCATGAATTTTTTTTGATTAATTTGATGGATAATCCTAACCTGAATGATGAACGCCGGGCAAGGAAGTGAGTATCGATGGGGTAGAAGAAGTGATGTTTTGGGAAACACCATAGTGAAGAAAAGTTTCTTACGTTGATGTGGCAGTGGCGTCGCTCATGAGCGTATGTGGAAGCTTTCACTTTCTCGTGCCCCTCCACAAAAAAAGACCGATGTTTAAGATATTGATTTAACGATGAACTATTATTAGATCATGTGGCTCTTCCAATTTTTCATTCGTAAATGATGTTTCCTGGTCCCTGATGTTTCATGTTTCATCAAAGCTATGGCGACGTCACTGCAGTGTTGACGAAGTTGCCGTGGAGTAGTAAGACAGAGGATTTTGAGAGAAATCCGATTAGAAAGTTTTTGTGCCAAAGACGGACAGAATCGTCCATTTTATAATAAAAACTATTTGTAAAATTTGTGGACTATAGGATTTGTTTGATAATGTAACGGAGCACTTGAAAGTAAGGGCATTTTTTTTTCTCTCTTTCGCGAATGTGAATATTGATAAACAGAAGTATCATGTCGCCCTGCAGTGGTTACTGGTTTTGAATACAGATAATTTAACCCATCGAGTACGAGTAACTATTTAGTGTAAAAGATCAAGTTCCCGCATTCGGGTCGAAATTTAGTAGCATGGTGATTCACAGTACCGTTGTGTGAGAGTACCGTTGTATTCAAGTTTTTAGGGAATCTAAAATAATTACACCATCATTAGATATCGTGTTCTTTAAATATTTATTGACAGGTAGCAAATTGTCCCCTTTATAGCATTGCAAAACTTTGATACCTGATTAGCATAAATTGCGCAATTCCTCAGAATGGGACAACTACAAATTTGCTTATGTTAACAAATTGTTTAGTCTTTCCTAAAAATGCTTTGAATGGGAGAAATTGGCCGCAATGAACATGAAATTGGATATCATTAAATACTGACCCAGATTTAGCAACAGAACGCAATTTGAGAACCTTCAGAGGATTAGTGCTGTTTATCTTATATGAAAAAAGGCCTTAAAAAGAAACAAAATCGTGAAGAAAGCATTCAAAAATCTTATTCCGTTAAGGAGATATTTAAGTTTAAAGTTTGTATTGTTTTTGGTGAAACGACTGAAATCAGACTAATTGTGATGTCATAGCCTTAGATTCCTCAGTCTTTATGTATTCTATCATATTTTGTTAAATGACATCACAACCAGTCTGATTTCAGACGTTTTTACAGAAATGATCGCAAACTTTAAACTTAAATATCCCCTTAACGGAATAAGATGTTTTGAATGCTTTTTTCACCATTTTGGTTCTTTTGAAGTCCTCTTTCATATAAGATAAACATGATTACCCTATAAACTAATCCTTTAATATTTGAAATTTGGGAAAGAAATACAAAAAAATAGCTGTTTTACCTGTTCATACATCATCATCACTGTTGTATAAGCTGAAAAGTGCTATTTTGACCATTTAAGGATTGTGTTTCTCAGAATTAAATTCTCTTTCTGGGCAAAATGAATAAATATTACTTTTAAACACGATCCTTACGGCTTTATTGAGGATACTTTAAAAGTGATTGCCATATTGCAAAAATTACTCTTAAACCCCAATGCCTTAACTTTCTTTTGTGATATATTTTGGTTAAAAAAAAAGCGTAAAGAGTGAGTAATTCCCCAAGGGAATGGATAGAAATGTTTGT
Source organism: Chiridota heheva (assembly GCA_020152595.1). NCBI lineage: Eukaryota > Metazoa > Echinodermata > Holothuroidea > Apodida > Chiridotidae > Chiridota > Chiridota heheva. Next base: position 218,213 of record JAIGNY010000258.1, read on the forward strand.
CAATTTTCATCGCGAAATATAATTTCATTTATTTAATTTTAGATGTACACATTTTGCTTATCAGATGGAGCAGGGACCAAGAACGATAGGCTATTTATATATTATATTCCAAATGTTCACTACGTGCATTTCAGGTCATGAAATAGTAGTGACCCCACCCCTTCCCCTCCTCTTTGCTTTTTTCCTCTCCACTCTTTCCGCGACCCCTTTTGATGCATAAGCCTAGATCTCTCGGTATCCAAGTTAAACAGATTCAAAGTTAGAGACTTAAAATGTTGTAATAATGGTGCCCTAAATTTGGTAATACACAGAAATAGTATATATCAGGAAGACCAATATCTGCGATATGTCAGGTGTGGGAAGTATGCCTAGTCATTCATCACGAATCTGCATAAAAAACATAACAAATGAAGACCTGAAACGTTTAACGTGTGATTGGTTAATATAACAATCGGGAGGGAGAGAGAAGGGGGTGGGAGGGGGAGGGGGTACCTTTGTGCCTGTATACACCTTTAAAGCATGTGATTGAGCTTGTGTGAGAAAGGTCAGATCTTTGTTTGAACGAAGACAATTCATTTATCTTGCGAAACTTGCCTATAGACAGTCCGGTTCGTACCCCCGATCGGGAGAACAGTTTTGTTTTCCTGATTGGGGAATCCTTTACAGAAGTATCCCACAATGCATCTATCCAAATTCAAGCTTGTATAGGAATAAAATAAGAATCAGACCTATTTCGAGCGCGGGGAACTCAACCACTGTAAAGGGTTCAAATTTTCCTTCACGATTTGAAATAATGCCATATGAATTATCTTTTCACCGTGCGCTTTTATAATTCACCGTGCGGTTTTCGAGAAATTTGAAGAAAACTGATGAATTCTTATTATTCTTATTATGTGTTACCGTTGGGCAGTCGCGCTTTAACAAGGTTTTCTAAAATTATAAGATATGACTTAAGGATTTGTGAAAATTATTAAGCAATAACTGCGTGACCATAGTACGAAGTTGTTATACTTTCCCGAAATTGAACATGAAGAAAGCAAACTTTGTTGCAAACCTTCAATGAAACGACTGATACGCGACTATGACTGAAACTTTACAATGAAAATGGCGGCTTCCATATATCACTGTAAGCTCAGTGCGCATGCTTGAGTCTCCCGATTGGGGGACTTATTGAGTCCCCCGATCGGCGGTACGAACCAAACTGATAGATCCGTCCAGTCCTACATCAGTTCACAAAGACCTACACACATTTCATTGTACTTTTCTCTTGGATTTTTGAAGGAAGCTGAGTGAATATACTTACAGGGGTTGGCGGCCGAAATGTAAGGACGTTATTTTTTGCCAATTTATGTAGATTTTATCCAATAGAAATCGCATCGCACGGTCTGTTTTGGTACAGAAATTTTCACTTATCGCGCACAAGCGAACAAATTCCCAAAAGTCAATTGGAAAATACATGCAAATTTCGAGTACTCAGGTCGGGATTTAGTAGCGTGCGTGATAATTCGTACCGTGGGTGCAGGTAGTACGGAACTAATTATTTGTCCCATTGCCTATGATGAAAGATTCAAGTTTGGGGTCCTTTTTGTACCAGAATGTTATAGATTTGGTATGTCTTCCAAAAAGTACCATCTAATATTTCTCGGATGAGGGTACTTTCAATAGGGGGTCAACAGAGGATTTGGCCATTTTTTTTGGGCTGGAGTGAAGAGGTGTTATACACCCTCACAAAATTACTCAAATTTGGGTATGGGTTCATAATAAGATAGTTCCACATGAAACTTTTACTGAAACAAATCTCGTCAAGTTTGGATATGCATAGTTAAGACCTATACTTTCTCTACCATTTCTTAAATTGTTATCTTTTTAGCTGTCCTGTCCCATAGGACCTCTCGAAAATATTTTTATTAGCCTTTTCTCTGAAGGTTCTCATTTTTGGATGGCGTAGTGATACCTTATTAGTTCCGTGCTACCTGCAAGAAAGGTATTCGACTTTGTATATACGCCCTCATTTAAACAGTATAGGGAGGCAAATCAATTTAAATTACCCAGTTATGAAGTCCTTTTTTTTTTCGATTTTTATAACTCATGATAAAGTATTTTTCAGATCATGACTTCGGATCAGAATAAAATCTTAAAATTTGTTGATTGAGAGAGGTTATATACTCTTTTTTATATAGCTATGCTGCCGGCTTAAGCCACCATACGAGGTACATATTTTAACGTCTATGAACATGAAAATCAAATTTTGAACCCAAATCTCAGGCACTAAAAATGATAAGATTGTTTACTTCAGCTAGATTTTTATTGGGGTAAGACAAAGACAGAGATCAGAAGACATGAGAGATGAAGAAACAAAGGCTATGCTTAAGAAGATCAAGTTGTTTTTTCCTTCTTTCAAGTCGGCGTTATTCATATTGATGCTCACGATCTGTAAAACGGAGCCTTCCATTTAAGGTCCTACGCCCCTTTCATTTAAGGTCCTACCTCTTACCGTCCTTCTTATATCAATGAACAACGTTCCAGCTTCTTTTATAAAGTTTTATTGCCGTAAACTTTGGGATTGATTAAGATTGTAATACATACCAGCATACAGAAAACCAAACATATTTAAAAATGGAAGAAAAAAAAAAAAGCACCATTAATTTGTATAACATTAGTTTAAGTAAAATAACATGTCCATGATCAAGCACGATACCGATAATAATGAAATGCAATAATTTAAGTTAGTTATTACTATGGTAGTAGTGATATGTATATAATGAATTTAAAAAAAAAAAAAAAAAACGTACATTACAGGTGTTTGTAATATTGCTTTTAATTGACTTGTTTGTAAAAATAGTTATGTACAATAGATTTCTTATGTTTCATATTTAATTTTTAGTCGTTAATTTAATATATTTTAGAAAATTTCAAAACAACTTTTGCATACTCTTTTATGTATAAGTGGCTAAGTCTATGTACGTACATTTCTACCATTGATGAAAATTACATGCCACACTTTGTTTTCATTTATATCTGGCCAGACCTCTTAAAAGGATTAGTTCAGTGGTCAAGCATGTTCATCTTATATGAAAGAGGACTTCACAAGACACAAAATGGTGAAGATGGCGTTTGACCGCTGGATTAAAATTGTTAAAACCATTTTCGGGCCCAGTGCAATCTTAATCCAAGTTTTATTCAAATTGATATATAACGTTTGAGGTTCCTCTCTGACAATACCATTCTAAACAATGTAACATCCGACCTCTACCACTCCTCCATTCATTGTATGAGCCATATCAAAATCTTTCGAATTAATTCCTAAACAGGCGGCGGAGCCGGGGGTGCAGGGAAGCTTCAGCGCCCTAATAATTTTAGGTGAACATGAGTAACCACGTTACACGACTTAAGTATCCCCCAGGTGCTATCATTAGCCTCCCCCGCCAACCCTGCTAACCCATCATGCCACAAAATGGAGGAATTGAAGGGACTGCTAACCCATCATGCCACAAAATGGTGGAATTGAAAGGACTGCTAACCCATCATGCCACAAAATGGTGGAATTAAAGGACTGCTAACCCATCATGCCACAAAATGGTGGAATTAAAGGGACTGCTAACCCATCATGCCACAAAATGGTGGAATTGAAGGAACTGCTAACCCATCATGCCACAAAATGGTGGAATTAAAGGGACTGCTATCCCATTATGCCACAAAATGGTGGAATTAAAGGGACTGCTAACCCATCATGCCACAAAATGGTGGAATTAAAGGGACTGCACAAATTGGTGGAATTATCCCATTATGCCACAAAATGGTGGAATTAAAGGGACTGCTAACCCATCATGCCACAAAATGGTGAAATTAAAGGGACTGCTAATTCATCATGCCACAAATAGGTGGAATTGAAGGGACTGCTAACCCATCATGCCACAAATTGGTGGAATTGAAGGGACTGCTAACCCATCATGCCACAAAATGGTAAAATTGAAGGGACTGCTAACCCATCATGCCACAAATTAGTGGAATTAAAGGGACTGCTAACCCATCATGCCACAAAAGGTGGTATTAAAGGGACTGCTAACCCATCATGCCACAAAATGGTGGAATTAAAGGGACTGCTAACCCATCATGCCACAAAATGGTGGAATTAAAGGGACTGCTAAGCCATCATGCCACAAAATGGTGGAATTGAGGGGACTGCTAACCCATCATGCCACAAATTGATGGAATTAAAGGGACTGCTAACCCATCATGCCACAAAATGGTGGAATTGAAGGGACTGCTAACCCATCATGCTACAGAATGGTGAAATTGAAGGGACTGCTAACCCATCATGCCACAAAATGGTGGACTTGACGGGACTGTTAACCCATCATGGCACACAATGATGGAAATAAAGGGACTGCTAACCCATCATGCCACAAAATGGTGGAATTAAAGGGACTGGGGAAAGTAGCATCGTGACGCGCTGTTTTTTAGGCATGGGTGTAAAATACCAAAAATCAATCAGAAAAGATAACGAAGTAAATAAACTTACAATCCAGGCCTGTAGCCAGTAATTCTAAAGGGTGGGGGTGGGGGGGGGATGGTGGAGGAGTGTGGGGAAAGGTGGGCGGTAGGGTCGTTTCCTATGAACCGGCACATCACTCCTGCAAGTCAAAAAACTCAGAAAAGGGGACACGAGATTTTACATTTATTTGGTTGTGTTTTCCCTATACGGGCTCGTCAAATGGTCAGACCCGTACCCACAGGCGTAGGAAGTGAGGGAGGGGCGTAGGAAGTGAGGGAGGGGCAGGAGGAAGCTGTCTCCTCTCAGAGGCTTTCACATTCCTGGTTACATGTTTGCTATACCCGGATTTGAGAGGTAAAATTGGAAAAATATTAATATAAGGAAACTTTATTTGGCAACATTTCCCGAAAATTAAGGAAAGAATTCCCGTAAATGAAGGAAATTACCCGAGAATCTAAGACAATTTTCCGGAAACTGATGAAATTTGAAAAACCTTGCAAAAATGAAGGAAATCCCCTTCCTCCCCCTCCCCTCCCCATCCCTCCCAAAATCCCTTCCTATACGTCCTCGTCAGACCAGCCCTGGTACTTTAACAAACTTTGAAATTACAGGCTGACAGGTGCTTATTATTATTATCATTGTTTTTTCTTTCACAAGGGTACTTTCTCAGACCCCCTTCCCCTGTCTACAATTCCATCTAATATATTTTTCAAAAAGAATCAATTTCCCACCCTTCAAACCCGTACACCTTTGAAATCATACTTTGAACGAGGGTTATCGCTGTTTGCTGGTTTTAAAGGAATGTTCTTGTGTTTTTTTGTAATATTCCCATGGTTTGTTTGTATTATTCCAATGTTTTTTATTTTTGTGATATTCCCATGTTATTTTTCTTGTAATATTCTTATGGTTTTTTGTAATGTTCTCATGTTTTTTTCGTAATATTCCCATGCTTTTTTGTAATATTCCCATGGTTTTTATAATATTCCCATGGTTTTTTTTTGTAATATTCTCATGGTTTTTTGTAATATTCTTATGGTTTTTTGTAATGTTCCCATATTTTTTCGTAATATTCTCATGGTTTTTGTATTATTCCTATGGTTTTTTTTTTTTTTATGATATTCCCATGTTTTTTCTTAAATTTCATTTGGTAGAGCATACTTTTAGAGCCAAATTAGTACAAAAATCAGGTTGATGTCATATTCCGTTCAGGATATATGGATTTTTAAATATTTCCCAATTGCATTTTAAAGTTTTTGTACAGTATACAGTATATGCTGAATTCGTGTTTAATGATGTCATAGAGGCAATTTCATTGCAAATGTTTGTGTATTTTTTGAACGTTAATTGGTTGTTTCTGTATGATTAGAAATAATTTTCCAAAAGTTATTGAAGTAAGGTATATTTGGCAATGTATATAAATACCAAACTTTCATCAATTTATTTTTCTAGCAGGTTTTACTAATCAAAATGGATGATAGATTTAAATAAAATACATCAACTTTGTGGGAGAATGTGTTGCTGTGATGTCATACTGACAGACTGAGCCTTTTACTGTTCGTTTATTGACATTTTTTGTGAACCTTAATAATTGAATATATCCTGGTAGGAATAACACATCATCATGATATTTGTACTAAAGTGTTTCCAAAATTGTTCTCTTTCTTATGAAAGGTTACGTAAAAACATGGGAATATTTCTTTAAAGAATATTCCGTGAATTTTAATTCTAATTTATATGATCACATATATACGAAAATGATATTTTACGGGAATATTCCTCAGCTTTAAATGTCAAATTTTGAAATAACAGAGAAGTAGTATATAGAGGGTCAGATACCCTCCCTCCTCCCTGGAACAACCCCTTATGGGCGCAGCAAGGAGAAGAAGACTTGGCGTTGCATAGGAGTTCAGAGCAACCGCCTGTTGCTCCTCCTGTTTTCCTTTCGGGGAAGAATAACCGTCTTTTCTTCATGCCTATTAATGGGAACATTATTGTTCCTATTAATGGGAACATTTTGCAATATGGAAGCCGCCATTTTGTGATATTTCCCATGATCCTTTGCTATCCTAACGTTAAAGTTTTATGCAAATTTGAAGTAAATCTGGGGAAAATATCTTTGCTATAGGGGAAACTTAAAACCTAAAACTGATGCACCCAAAATGCGCAATGGGGCTGCTCTAGGAGAGAGGGGGATGGGGAGGGAGAGGGGTTTAGAGGAGGTTACCTTCATTACTGTCCTGGCTACAACTTTTCAACTCCCATTTGATGTGTTTGACATGCCGTTTTCGAAATATTAGATAAAATAGAAAATAGAGCGAGGATTTTAGGCGCGAAACGGTTATTTCGAAAATTCAATTTGTTTTCAACGCAATGATTTTTAATATTTCAGGTACATAAATTTGAAGCTATGACATTTTATCGCAACATCTGAACAATATCTTTTAAAAAGAAAAAAAATCAAAATCAAATGAGGAGCCGATATATAAGGGGCAGATGATTTTTTTTGTGTGGGTTGTCCTGATTCATAACGAAAGGAAAATGGGGTGTTTGAATAGGATGAATAGATAGCGACTTCAATGAGTCTACTGATGGTGTGACGTCAGTTTGGTCAGATATGAAAATAGAGCGGAGGTTAATGTTGATGGATACGCCAGTGCACCACAACTGGGTTATCAAAGGCCGTGGACATTGACTTGGTTGTCGATGTTTTGTCTGTCCGTACGTCGTACCTGTGTTCTCGTCCTGGTCGTATTAAGCGTTTCCTGATAGCATTGTTACTATCAAAACAGAATACGCAGGCGACAACCCCGTCATTTTAATTGTGTGTTCACTCGTCGCAATGTTGATGGCTAGACTGTAGGCTGGACGGAGGATTTTCTTTTGTGCAGGTTCTCTTATGTATACATCTGTTATCGTTGTGTGTTTGTTGAGAGCATAATTTAATGAGGTATCACCTCGTGTGACTTTGGTCTGTGAACAGGCTAGTTTGAAAAAAAAAAATCATAAAACATTCCCCATCAAAATGGACCATTTCTTTTCGGTGGGAGATGGCTTCATGTCGAGTATCGTCAGACAGATTAAATAAGTTCCAAATATTTCTTTCTTTAACACTTGACTCTGCTTCCAGTCACCCAAGCCGGAGATGAGAGATTTGTAAATATAAGGTATATATTCTTACCTTGACAGGCAGCCAGTGTAATTGTCATAGCAGTGGGGATACATGGTCTTTTTTGTTTGTTTTGGGAGATATGTCATGGCAACGTCAGAATTACTTGATCATGACTGATGACGTCATGCATAGGCAGGTTATATTCTCACGTTCTTATGAAGTAAACTCTGACGTAGTAGCGGGGGGCTCTCCTACAAACCATCCCTCCATTGGTAGCCTGCAAGCACCCTTTTAGCACTCGTTTGGTGATCAAATGGTTTACTGAGTCATGAGCGACTCACCCTGGTTTGAACCAATTTATATGGAAGCGTAATTTTGTTCTTTGCTTGATGCGAGCATGATACTTCACACGCTGTTAGGTAACCACCCGCACACCCAATTAGTATACGTGCTGTGTTCATGACTCGCTCCCTGCATAACGTAGATGCTCCTTTAATCTACCATTACTCCTTTTAAACTCTCGGAATCCCTGTAAACTCCCAGTGCTCCATAGGAACTCCCAAGTGATCCCTACAAAACCTGCATAATTCCTCCCCCCATCCCTCCCAAAAATCCCTTCCTATACGTCCCTCGTCAGACCAGCCCGGGTACTTTAACAAACTTTGAAATTACAGGCTGACAGGTGCTTATTATTATTATCATTGTTTTTTTCTTTCACAAGGGTACTTTCTCAGACCCCCTTCCCCTGTCTACAATTCCATCTAATATATTTTTCAAAAAGAATCAATTTCCCACCCTTCAAACCCGTACACCTTTGAAATCATACTTTGAACGAGGGTTATCGCTGTTTGCTGGTTTTAAAGGAATGTTCTTGTGTTTTTTGTAATATTCCCATGGTTTTTTTGTATTATTCCAATGTTTTTTATTTTGTGATATTCCCATGTTATTTTTCTTGTAATATTCTTATGGTTTTTGTAATGTTCTCATGTTTTTTCGTAATATTCCCATGCTTTTTGTAATATTCCCATGGTTTTTATAATATTCCCATGGTTTTTTTTTTGTAATATTCTCATGGTTTTTTGTAATATTCTTATGGTTTTTTGTAATGTTCCCATATTTTTTCGTAATATTCTCATGGTTTTTGTATTATTCCTATGGTTTTTTTTTTTTTTATGATATTCCCATGTTTTTTCTTAAATTTCATTTGGTAGAGCATACTTTTAGAGCCAAATTAGTACAAAAATCAGGTTGATGTCATATTCCGTTCAGGATATATGGATTTTTAAATATTTCCCAATTGCATTTTAAAGTTTTTGTACAGTATACAGTATATGCTGAATTCGTGTTTAATGATGTCATAGAGGCAATTTCATTGCAAATGTTTGTGTATTTTTTTGAACGTTAATTGGTTGTTTCTGTATGATTAGAAATAATTTTCCAAAAGTTATTGAAGTAAGGTATATTTGGCAATGTATATAAATACCAAACTTTCATCAATTTATTTTTCTAGCAGGTTTTACTAATCAAAATGGATGATAGATTTAAATAAAATACATCAACTTTGTGGGAGAATGTGTTGCTGTGATGTCATACTGACAGACTGAGCCTTTTACTGTTCGTTTATTGACATTTTTTGTGAACCTTAATAATTGAATATATCCTGGTAGGAATAACACATCATCATGATATTTGTACTAAAGTGTTTCCAAAATTGTTCTCTTTCTTATGAAAGGTTACGTAAAAACATGGGAATATTTCTTTAAAGAATATTCCCGTGAATTTTAATTCTAATTTATATGATCACATATATACGAAAATGATATTTTACGGGAATATTCCTCAGCTTTAAATGTCAAATTTTGAAATAACAGAGAAGTAGTATATAGAGGGTCAGATACCCTCCCTCCTCCCTGGAACAACCCCTTATGGGCGCAGCAAGGAGAAGAAGACTTGGCGTTGCATAGGAGTTCAGAGCAACCGCCTGTTGCTCCTCCTGTTTTCCTTTCGGGGAAGAATAACCGTCTTTTCTTCATGCCTATTAATGGGAACATTATTGTTCCTATTAATGGGAACATTTTGCAATATGGAAGCCGCCATTTTGTGATATTTCCCATGATCCTTTGCTATCCTAACGTTAAAGTTTTATGCAAATTTGAAGTAAATCTGGGGAAAATATCTTTGCTATAGGGGAAACTTAAAACCTAAAACTGATGCACCCAAAATGCGCAATGGGGCTGCTCTAGGAGAGAGGGGGATGGGGGAGGGGAGAGGGGGTTTAGAGGAGGTTACCTTCATTACTGTCCTGGCTACAACTTTTCAACTCCCATTTGATGTGTTTGACATGCCGTTTTCGAAATATTAGATAAAATAGAAAATAGAGCGAGGATTTTAGGCGCGAAACGGTTATTTCGAAAATTCAATTTGTTTTCAACGCAATGATTTTTAATATTTCAGGTACATAAATTTGAAGCTATGACATTTTATCGCAACATCTGAACAATATCTTTAAAAAAAAAAAAAAAAAAATCAAATGAGGAGCCGATATATAAGGGGCAGATGATTTTTTGTGTGTGGGTTGTCCTGATTTATAACGAAAGGAAAATGGGGTGTTTGAATAGGATGAATAGATAGCGACTTCAATGAGTCTACTGATGGTGTGACGTCAGTTTGGTCAGATATGAAAATAGAGCGGAGGTTAATGTTGATGGATACGCCAGTGCACCACAACTGGGTTATCAAAGGCCGTGGACATTGACTTGGTTGTCGATGTTTTGTCTGTCCGTACGTCGTACCTGTGTTCTCGTCCTGGTCGTATTAAGCGTTTCCTGATAGCATTGTTACTATCAAAACAGAATACGCAGGCGACGACCCCGTCATTTTGATTGTGTGTTCACTCGTCGCAATGTTGATGGCTAGACTGTAGGCTGGACGGAGGATTTTCTTTTGTGCAGGTTCTCTTATGTATACATCTGTTATCGTTGTGTGTTTGTTGAGAGCATAATTTGACGAGGTATCACCTCGTGTGACTTTGGTCTGTGAACAGGCTAGTTTGAAAAAAAATCATGAAACATTCCCCATCAAAATGGACCATTTCTGTTCGGTGGGAGATGGCTTCATGTCGAGTATCGTCAGACAGATTAAATAAGTTCCAAATATTTCTTTCTTTAACACTTGACTCTGCTTCCAGTCACCCAAGCCGGAGATGAGAGATTTGTAAATATAAGGTATATATTCTTACCTTGACAGGCAGCCAGTGTAATTGTCATAGCAGTGGGGATACATGGTCTTTTTGTTTGTTTTGGGAGATATGTCATGGCAACGTCAGAATTACTTGATCATGACTGATGACGTCATGCATAGGCAGGTTATATTCTCACGTTCTTATGAAGTAAACTCTGACGTAGTAGCGGGGCTCTCCTACAAACCATCCCTCCATTGGTAGCCTGCAAGCACCCTTTTAGCACTCGTTTGGTGATCAAATGGTTTACTGAGTCATGAGCGACTCACCCTGGTTTGAACCAATTTATATGGAAGCGTAATTTTGTTCTTTGCTTGATGCGAGCATGATACTTCACACGCTGTTAGGTAACCACCCGCACACCCAATTAGTATACGTGCTGTGTTCATGACTCGCTCCCTGCATAACGTAGATGCTCCTTTAATCTACCATTACTCCTTTTAAACTCTCGGAATCCCTGTAAACTCCCAGTGCTCCATAGGAACTCCCAAGTGATCCCTACAAAACCTGCATAATTCCTAGGCAGAGCTCCCTGTAAACTCCTCTATACTAAACGCAGTATACTTGTCATGTTCCAGACGCCGCCATTCAAGTCAAGGGGTGGGAGTGGGTGGGGTGGAGGGAGGGGGTAGTTGGGAGGGGGAGGGGGATAACGGTTCCTTGTACAAAATCAGTGGTCAAGCCTTCCAGTGCTGCCTTTTGACATTATTCTACTTTTGTAATTATGAACAAGAGGTTAGTTTCACAAGGCTTGGGCTTACCTATGTCAATATACGTATGTTGAAATGACATTTTGTTTTGATGAAAATTTCACCTCGATTAGGAATATAACTGAGATCCACTAGGCTCACTGATAGAGAAAAACAAAAAGATTCACCACTGCCCGTTCAAACATCACACATTTATATGTATATATATATATATATATATATATATATATATATATATATATATATATATATATATATATATATATATATATATATATATATATATATATATATATATATATATATATATATATATATATATATATATATATATATATATATATATATATATATATATATATATATATATATATATATATATATATATATATATATATATATATATATATATATATATATATATATATATATATATATATATATATATATATATATATGAAAAAACGTTGTGAAATGGTCCATTTTGATGGGGAATGTTTTACGATTTTTTTCAAACTAGCCTGTTCACAGACCAAAGTCACACAAGGTGATACCTCATCAAGTTATACTCTCAAAAAACACACAACGATAACAGATACATAAGAGAACCTTCACAAAAGAAAATCCTCCGTCCAGCCTACAGTCTAGCCATCAACATTAGCCCCCGCTCTATTTTTATATCTGACCAAACTGACGTCACACCATCAGTAGACTCATTGAAGTCGTTATCTATTCATCCTATTCAAACACCCCATTTTCCTTTCGTTGTGAATTAGGACAACCCACACAAAAGAAATCCTCTTCCCCTTATTGATCGGTTCCTCATTTGATTTTTTCGCCTGTGTACTGCTTTCTCCCAAGCTATAGTGTATGTTAAAGTATACTCTTTCCCTCAGTATAGAGGAGCCTTCTCAGATGGTAGGTGGCGCCTTTTTGACCCACGACAACCCACGTACACTTGTCGGGATGCACCACAGCTACTCAGTAGATAAAAGAAAAACGGTTTCTCACAAATATGCCGTAAACAGGTAAACAAAAGTCACGGTTATATTTCTCCGAAAGGAAAACCGAAGAAGCATGCAGACGGTTGCTACTCAGAGGCTTCCTTCTTAATGCTCGTTATAGGTGTACGAACGGGAGGGGTACATGCCCCCTATTTTTCTGGAAAATGACAAAAGTGCCCCTTTTAAATGAAAAGTGCCCCTCGATTAATGTCAAAAGGTGCAACAACTGGCATAATGATGCGCACACTTTTTCAAAAATACAAAATGTCCCTTTCAAAATGAAGTAATTTCATTTTACGTTGTTGTTTTGGCTCAATTATTCTATCTAAAGATTGGAATGGAAGACATATGCATATGACTTGAGAAGTCCCCCTAAGAGGTTACGCCCCTTCCCCCCCTTCCTAAACACACATACACACACACAAACACACAACATACACACGCGCACACTTTTCGAAAGCGTGCTACACCCCTGGTACTCGTGTCGTTGAAAACAAAAAAAATGAAAAAAAAAAAAAATGAATATTCATTGGAAAACTATTGGATGATTTAAAATTTTATAGGATAGGTTATCAGGACCATCACGCCAGTCCAAGAATATTATATTTATAGACTAATAGGTAGAATGACACAACCTCACATTACGGCCGAGTGCTTCATTTAATTAATTTGTCAGGGCGCCATCCGTCTGAGAAAACCATAGACTCACAACTAAATCCATGCTTTCATCCACCTTCATCAACTGCATCCACCTTTTGAGATACCGACAAAAGGAGAAAAACACAATCCACATCCAAGTATATATATATATATATATATATATATATATATATATATATATATATATATATATATATATATATATATATATATATATATATATATATATATATATATATATATATATATATATATATATATATATATATATATATATATATATATATATATATATATATATATATATATTAATATATATATATATATATATATATATATATATATATATATATATATATATATATATATATATATATATATATATATATATATATATACATTTTATATATATATATATATATATTTATATCTACATATATGTGTATATATATATATATATATATATATATATATTTATATATATATATATATATATATATATATATATATATATATATATATATATATATATATATATATACAATATATATATATATACATAAATAGATATCTACATGTATATATATTTATATATATATATATATATATATATATATATATATATATATATTCATATATATATATATATATATATATATATATATATATATATATATATATATATATATATATATATATATATATATATATATATATATATATATATAGATATATATTTGCATGTGTATCTATATATATATATATATATATATATATATATATATATATATATATATATATATATATATATATATATATATATATATATATATATATATATATATATATATATATATATATATATATATATATATATATATATATATATATATATATATATATATATATATATATATAATATATATAGAAAGTATATGAAGTAAGAACCCAAACAATGGACTGCTGGTGGAAGGATCCGGGACGGATTCATAGTAATTCCTTTGAAATAATAAATTGAATACGTTGCAGAAAAAAGAAAATACAACTTCCAACCACTCCTTCTGTCCCTAGA